>DF359258.1:79286-111102 GCA_000787875.1 Solanum virginianum | reverse complement strand
TTACCATCGATAGTAGGGTGTGAAAATCATCAAGAGGTCTCTTACCACACATGTAATATGTTCTATATAAGCATGTCTTACTTCAAGCATTGTTCATACATGCCATGTTGCTAATATACTATTTCTTGCTTGTGGTTATGCATTTTGATTGTGTCTATCTCTTGTTTCATTACATCCTACATACTTAGTATATTCAAACATACTAATGCATACTCTATGCCTACATGATGTTACCATGTAGAAACTGGAGCTCCACTTGATCATCCTCCTCTTCCACGTTGCTAATACTATCTCTTAAAGCAAGCTTGGTGAGTTATGAACTCCAAGGACAATAGCTATTGATACTACTTGATCATCATCCTCCTCCACGTGGCTAGTACTATGTTTGAAGCAAGTTTGGTGAATCTTCAACTTCGAGGATGATATCTTTTGATCTTATGTTATGTACAGACTCTCTTTCTTTTATTATATGCTTTTGACTATGAGGGTGAGCCCAGAAAGTTGTCTTAGTCCCCGCTCAATTCAAAGTCTAGAGGTGTTGTTGGCCAAGTAATGTAATCATGCTTGAGCTTTGACTCATCTGTGTTATTTAAGTATTAAACTCTTTCCCTTAGTCCCAATTTCCCTTGTTTATGTTTCTCTTATTTTTTTATCTTGCTTCCATGACCAAGGATGTGTGTATGATATACTAAGAGGCTTGTTTGGGATTCCTTCGGGTTCCCCTTGTGAAAACTTAGTATCAGTGCACTAGGTTGTTAATGATCCTTGACATCCAATACACCGCATCAATTAGAGTCTTGTTCATAATTGTGAAGTGCACCACGACTATGAGCAAGAGGCTATGAGACATTCTAGGAAATGTATCCCTTCTTCCTACTCTATGTTGTGTTATAGGAGTTAAGGTAAAGTTTTCCCCCTAATGATTGTTCTTTGCTATGCTAGATCATACCTATCCCAAGGGGAAGAAGAGCCCATACTCCCAAAGAACAACTGATTCATGAAGAGTTACAGGATGCTATTGCCATGCTAGTCCAAGTCGTGACCAACCAAATCAACCAAGGGGCACAACCTCCTCATGCTCCTACTCCGATATCTAGGGTAAGGGATTTTATGAGGATGAACCCACCGGAGTTTAACTAGTCTAAAATGGATGAGGACACTTAAGAATTTATTGATGAGATGTACAAAGTGTTATCAATTATGGGTGTGAGGTCAGAAGAGAAGGCGAAGTTGACAGCTTACCAACTCAAGGGGGTGGCCTAAATATGATATACTCAACGGAAGGAGGAGAAAAAGAACAATGATGTGATCCTTTGGGAGGAGTTTAAGGCGGTGTTTCTTTATTGATTCTTCCCTCTTGAGCTAAGGGAGGCCAAAATGATGGAATTCATGAATTTGAAGCAAAGTACATGAGTGTGAGGGAGTATACCCTCAAGTTTAACCAACTCTCTAAATATGCTCTCCAATTGGTAGCCGATCCAAGGTCTAGAATGAATAAGTTTGTAATGGTGTATCTGATTTGGTGAATGAAGAACATTGTGCCACTATGTTGATAAGTGACATGGACTTATCTTGCCTCATGACATATGCCGAACAACTGGAGGGGGAAAAGATGAGGAAGAGAAGGGGTAAGGAGGCCAAGAGGGCTCATTTTGAAGGAAAGTTCCAAAGTCCTAAAGGTGGTGGTGGTGCAGTGCCTTATACTCTGTGGTGAAGATGTGGTAGAGGGCATGATAGCCCAAGCTTAAAGGGTACTGATGCTTATTATGGTTGTGAGGAGATAGGTCACAAGGTAAATAATTGTCCTCGTAAACACAACAAGGGTAAAGGTGGTGATGTTGATCAAGGGGGTACTCCAAGATGTAATCAGTTCTATGCTCTTGAAAGGAGGCAAGGAGGGGACGAGGTGCCGGATGATGCTATCGGTATGTTAAAGGTTTTTCTTTATTTTGTTGTGCATGCTTTGATAGTTTTAGGGGTCACTATTCCTTTCGTTATTTCTTTTCCTGCTAGTAAGATTCATATGTGTCCCGAATGGTTACCTGAGTCTATTATTGCTAGAAGGGTCTATAAGTGTTACCCCATTTTCTTATTGCATAGAGTCTTGTCTTGTGATCTTGGTTAAACTTGGCTTGATGGATTGGAGGTCTTGGGGTGGTTTGATTAGATGTATATCATGCTTCCAATGAGTGTAGGACCCGTAAGGTTGTAGAATGATGGTTCAGGATAAACGATTTATTTGGTTAGCTACAATAGGCTAGTCATTTCTCTAAGATTGATCTTCAATTTGGGTTTTGTCCCCAAGTGAGGATGAGGATAGATGATATCCTTAGGTGTCCTTTCGGACTAGGAGTGAGCATTTTGAGTCGTGGTGAAGTTGTTCGGTTGAGTCATGAATAGGGTCTTAAAACCCTACCTTGGCATGTTTGTGGTGGTCTCTAGTGATAAAGCATTGATTTATTTAGATCTTATGAATCATTTGGGGGTAGTGTTGCTAATCTTGGGGGATGAGAGGTTGTTTGCTAAATATGATAAGTGTGAATTGTGGGTAACAAGAAAATAGTTAGAACTCCTTAAGGATTATGATATAAGTGTACATTATCACCCTGATTAGACTAGTATTGTGATCGATGCTCTAAGCAGAGTATTTATGGATAGCCTAGCATATGTTGATGATGGTGGCAAAGAGGTGACTAAAGAGGTCCATCGGTTGGCTAGATTGGGAGTTAGGTTGGAAGAGGTTGACAGTGGTGGTGTAGTGGTGGTTGATGGTTCTAAATATTCATTGGTTGAGGTGGTAAAGGTAAAACAAGAGAAGGTTGACAATGGTGGTGTAGTGGTTGTTGAAGGTTTTAAATCTTCATTAGTTGAGGAGGTGAAGGCGAAGCAAGATTTTGACCCCGCTTTGTTAGAGTTGAAGGCTTTGGTGAGAGATGGTAAGGTGGAGGTTTTCTCCCAAGGGGGAGATGGTATCATTAGATACTAAGGTAGGCCATGTATGCTTGTGTTGAGGATTGGGTTTACTTAGAAGTCCCACCCATGAAGGTTGTGGTCCAGTTTAGCAAGAAAGGGAATTGAGTTTATGGTTTTTAAGTCATTATAGGGTATTGAGGAGGACATGAATATGGATATGGTTCGTCTAGTTCCTCATGCTTCTAGGTTGAGGGGATGTGTTGGTGACTCTAGTACTATAGAACTCTTTGAGGTTATGGCTATTGTGGAGGATAAGTTGGCTTAGGAGAAGGTCCCAGTAAAGGTATTGGATGGAATGGTGGAAAAGTTGATTAATAAGGATGTAGTGTTCGTCAAGGCCCTTTGGAAGAATCGTCAAGTGGAAAGTGTCTTTCAGGGAGCCGGAGTGGCCATAGAGAAGTAATATCTGTATCACTTTCATTCTACTCAAGCTTATGATAACATGTCAAGTCCTTTTTATGATTTCAAGTCTCATGTTTCAGCCACTATGTCATTTGCATGAATTCATGTTTATGTTGACAAGTTTATGATGATTTTTACATTTATGTTGAGATTTTTTAAAATGGTATTTAAGTGTATTGATGCAATCTTGTTGGGGCTAATTTCCTCATGATTACCCTTCTTATATACGTTTCTTTGACATTCGAGAATGAATGTTCCCAAGGGGGAGATATTGAAACGACTCCAAAAAGTGCCCCAAAATATGCCTTTGAAATGCCCATAATCATAATTTTCATATATCTCAAAATTCATGCGTGATATCAAAAATCCAACTTCATATTGTTGATCAGGGGGTAAAATTGAGTGGAAAATGGGTCTAACCCCAATTTTATATCAACCGCATCAAAATTCAAAAATTTAAAGTTGGTAATTTCCAGTAAGGGTTCGTACCCCTGGCGCGACATGGCTAGGGCGCAACCCTATGTTATTTTTGTCTGTCATTTCTTGATTCGGTCCAAGGCTTTTGTGTTTTGGGCCTAAGTCTTCCCATCCGTAAACATAACTATTCTTAGCCATAGTTTAACACCAAATCATATAAGACATTCCCTAATATTCTCTCAAACACTTAGACAAATATTTTACTCAAAATTCAAGTGCCAAAACTCATTACGGATCATAAGGGTTTCATTCAAGCTTCAAGTCTCCATTCCAATCTTCATCACAGAATTCTCCAAAGTTAAGGTATGTGAGTTTCAACCATTGAATCCTTTTACCCATGGTGCCCAAGCTTTCTTTTTACATAAATTTCATGTTTCTAAGTTGATTTACTTATGTGTCTTAGTTACTATGAATTTGACTATGAACTATGTTGGGGTTTCATAAAAGTGTGACTGTTAAAGCATGTTTTGAGCTATGAATCTAGCATCTATTTTGAGATTTGATGAAGGGTTTCAATGTATATTGCATGAGGGTATTACTAAGTATTGGTGAACTGAGTTACTTTAACTTTTCTTGCATGATTTCACTCTTAAATTGCATGATTTTATACTAGCATTACACACACCAACCAAGTGTTTGATAAAATGTCTGGTTAATTTTTCTTGAGTTGTTGAAGGCCTAGTGCATCGCATATTAGTTAAGTGACTTTATGATGATGAAAGTAATATAATTATATTTTGATTTCTTGAAAAATATCTATAGTGTTGCAAGTTGACCACAGCTTGTTAAGGGGGTGCTTTGCCTCAACCACTATGATGGAGGGTGTCATGTCCATCAACCAGTTAAGGGGTTGATACCTTGATCACTATGATGGAGGGTGTGATGTCTATCAACCAGGTAAGGGGTTGATACCTTGACTATTATGATGGAGGGTGTGATGTCCATCAACTAGTTAAGGGATTGATACGTTGACCACTATGATGGAGGGTGTGATGTCCATCAACTATGTTAAAGGATTGATACGTTGACCACTATGATGGAGGGTGGATGTCCATCAACCAGTTAAGGGGTTGATACCTTGACCACTCTGATGGAGGGTGTGATGTCCATCAACTAGTTAAGCGGTTGATACCTTGCCCACTATGATGGAGGGTGTGATGTCCCTCAAACATGTTAAGGGGTTGATACCTTGGCCACTATGATGGAGGGTGTGATGTCCATCAACCAGTTAAGGGGTTGATACCTTGACCACTATGATGGAGGGTGTGATGTCCATCAATCAATTGGGGGTTTGATACCTCAATTACCATGGATGGTAGGGTGTGACAATCATCAAGAGGTCTCTTATCACACATGTAATATGTTCTATATAAGCATGTTTTACTTCAAGCATTGTTCATGCATGCCATGTTGCTAATATACTATCTCTTGCTTACGATTATGCATTTTGATTATGTGCCTATTTCTTGTTGCATTGCATCCTACATACTTAGTACATTCAAACATACTAACGCATACTCTATCCCTATATGATGTTACCATATAGGAACCGGAGCTCCACTTGATCATTATCCTCCTTCATGTGGCTAGTACTATCTTTGAAGCAAGTTTGGTAAGTCCACAACTCCGAAGACGATATCTTTTGATCTTATGTTATGAAAAGACTGTCCTTCTTTTATTGTATTCTTTTAACTATGCTGGTGAGCCTGGAAAATTATCTTGGTCCCTCCTCAATTCAAAGTCTAGAGGTGTTGTTAGACAAGTAATGTAATTATGCTTGAGCTTTGATTCATCTTTGTTATTTAAGTATTAAACTCTTTCCCTTAGTCTAAATTTCCCTTGTTTATGTTTCTCTTGTTGTTTTATCTTGCTTCCGCGACCAAGGATGTGTGTATGATATGCTAAGAGACTTGTTTGGGGTTTCTTTGGGTTCCTCATTCTCCGTCTCACGTCTAGGCCCTAGTTTGGGTCGTGACACTAAACTTGTTACCATAGAGATGAATGCATGCAAAATGATATGAGGGCTGAAACTTAAGACTTGAAATCATAGATGAGACTTAAGTTATTACCTTTGGCTTAAGCAGAGTGGAAGAGATATGGGTATCACTTTTTCATGTCCACCTTGGCTTGCATCAAAATTCAAAAATTTAAAGTTGGTAATTTCCAGTAAGGGTTCGTACCCCTGGCGCGACATGGCTAGGGCGCAACCCTATGTTATTTGCACTTTCAACTTGTCAATTCCTCCAAAGAACCTTGAGGATGCTATATCTTTGTTTCTCAACCTCTTCACTTATCTATCCAATATCTCCACTGGGACCTCCTCATAGGTCAAATTATCTTCAACAACACCCGCAACCTCTAAGGGCACTATAGCACTTGGGTCACCCACACACTTCCTTAACATAGACACATAGAAGACAGGGTGAACCGTATTCATCTCCATAGGAAACTCCAATTCATATGCAACCTTACCAACCCTCCTCAAAATTCTATATGGTCCCACAAACTTTGGGTTCAATTTCTATTTCTTAACAAACCAGACCACACCCTTCATGGGTGAGACTTTCAAGTAAATCCAATCACCAACCTTAAACTCAAGACCTCTTCTCCTCACATCGGAATAAGACTTTTGTCTACTTTGGGTCATCTTTAACATCTCTCTTATCAACCTCACCTTCTCCAAAGCTTCCATAACCTAATCCGGGCCTAACAAAGCCATCTCCCTCACATCAAATCACCCAATCGAGGATCTACAATGCCTACCATATAAAGCTTCAAAGGGAGTCATGCCAATATTAGAGTGATAGCTATTATTGTACGCAAACTCAATAAGTGGAAGATGTTCATCCCAACTACCCTTGAATTCCAAAACACAAGCCCTAATTATATCCTCAAGAGTTTGGATAGTCCATTCTGTTTGACCATCTGTTTCAGAGTGAAAAGCTGTGCTAAACTTGACCTTGGTGCCAAGACACTTTCGAAGGATCTTCATAAATGAGAAGTGAATTGAGCACCATAATCTGAAATGATAGACAAGGGTACCCCATGCAATCTAACTAACTCATGAATATATGACTTGGCATAATCTTTGGCATCATAAGTAGTTTTGACCGATAGAAAGTGAGCCGACTTTGTCATTCTATCCACAATAACCCAAATAAAATCAACGTGTTTCCTAGTCTTGGGCAACCCAACCACAAAATCCATGTTGATCTCCTCCCACTTTCAAGTAGTTAGGAATTTCTCTATCTTGGTCTAGGCTACTCGGCCTTTGATGTTCGGCTTTCACTTGTTGCTAATTGTGACAACCGACTATGCACTTGGCAATATCTCTCTTCATACCACCCCACCAATGCACCTCCCTCAAGTCTCTATACATCTTTGTGGAACCAAGGTGAATAGAATAAGATGAATTATGGGCCTCCTTCAAACCAACTCCCTTAAGTCATTAATATTAGGGACACATAACCTACCTTGGTATCTAAGGGCACCATCTCCCTCTTGGGAGAAAACCTCCACTTTTACCATCCTTCACCAAATCTTTCAACTCTAGCAAGGTAGGGTCAAGGTCTTGTTTTGACTTAACTTCCTCAATCAAAGAAGATTTGGAACCATCAAGAATCATTACACCACCATTATCAACTTCATTCATCCTAACCCTCGACCTAGACAATTGGTGGACTTCTCTAGCCACCACCTTATTACCAACCTCAATATGAGCTAGACTACCCATGGACACTCTACTTAGAGCATCGGCCATGACATTAGCTTTGCCTAGATGATAATGCACACTCATGTCATAATCCTTAAGGAGTTCTAGCCACCTTCTTTGACTCAAGTTAAGATCTTTTAGTCTGAACACATATTGGAGACTCTTGTGGTCGGTAAATACGTCAACTTGAACCCCATACAAACAGTGATGCCAAATTTTCAAAGCAACCAACATGACCGCCAATTCAAGCTCATAGGTGGGATAATTTCACTCATACACCTTAAGTTGCCTAGAGGCATATGCTATCACCTAGCCATTTTGCAACGAAACACACCCCAAACCAATTCTTAAGGCATCACAATAAATCACAAACCCTTCTAACTCTTCTGGTAGAGCCAAGATAGGAGCGGAGATAAGCTTGTCCTTCAAAGTTTGAAAGCTCTTTTCACATTCATCGGTCCTAATAAATTTTACCTTCTTTTGGGTCAACTTTTTCATAGGGGAAGCAATAGGAGAGAAATCATTCACAAACCTCCGATAGTAACCCGCCAAACCTAAGAAACTCTTAATATTCATCAAAGTCAAGGGCCTAGGCCAATTTAATATCACCTCCGTCTCCTTAGAATCCACCTTAATGCCATCACCCGACACCACATTCCCTAGAAAAGAAACCTCTTTCGACCAAAATTCATATTTTTCATACTTAGCAAACCCTCAAATAATTCATATGCTCCACCACACTCTGAGAATAAATCAATATATCATCAATAAAGACCACCTCAAATATATCAAGGTAGGGTTTAAAGACTCTATTAATGAGATCCATAAATATAGCCGGTGCATTAGTCAAGGCAAAAGATATCAAAAATTCAAAATGCCCATACCTAGTCCGAAAAGCCGTCTTGGAAATATCACACTCCCTCACTCTCACTTGGTGGTATCCGGACCGAAGATAAGTCTTAGAAAAGTGTCTATCCCCTTGTAGTTGATCAAAAAGGTCATCAATCCTTTATAGAGGATACTTGTTCTTTATAGTGACTCTATTACGTTACCAATAAACAATGCACATGCTAAGGAAACCATCCTTTTTCTTTACAAACAACACCGGTGCACCCTAAGGTGACTTGCTGGGCCTTTTGAAACCCTTCTCCAACAAATCCCTCCATTGATCCTTCAACTCCTTCAACTTCACCGGGGCCATACGGTAAGGGGAAATGAAAATGGGTTGTGTATCAAGAAGAAGGTCTATACCAAAGTCTATTTCTTTTTCAGGAGGAATATCGAGTAGCTCATCGGGAAAGACATCAAGAAACTCATTGACCACCAGAACTGACTCAATAGAAAGGACTTTAGACTCAACATCCCTAACCTTTACAAGGTGATAAATGCAACCCTTCGAAATCAACTTTTAGGCCTTAAGGCAAGAAATGAATCTACCCTTGACCACCACATTATAACTTTCCTACTCAAGGATGGGTTTATTAGGGAATTGGGATCTATCCTTATGGGTCCTATGGGAGTATGATATGCATGTAACCAGTCCATCCCAAGAATAATATCAAAATCCACCATATCAAGTTCAACAAAATCACAAGGCAAGACTTATGGAATATGGACACAGGACAATCCCTATAGACTCTTTTAGCAATAATGGGCTCACCAACGAGGGTAGACACTTTATAAGGTTCACATAACTATTTGGGACACACATGAAGCTTATTGGCAACAAAAGAAGTAATGAAAAAAGAGTGGCACACAGATCTATCAATGCATATACATCATAATCAAAAACTTTTAACATACCAGTAGCAACATTGGATACCTCATCCACTCCTTGCCTTCCTTGGAGAGCATAGAACCTATTTTGTATTGGAGCACTCCCTTGTTGTCCTCCCTTTGCCCTTTGACCCATATTAGCACCTTGGCCTTGAGGATGACCATCTCTGCCCTTGTTTTGAGCATGAGGATAATCACAAACCTTGTGATCCATCTCACCTCAACCAAAGCAAGCATTAAAATTTTTCAAACATGGGCCACCATGGTCTCTCCTACACTTTTGGCACTTAAGATGGGTCATCCCACCATTGCCACCTTGGAATCTTGTGTTAGACATCCCATCATTAGCAAAACTCTTGTTAGGAGCATTGGAGTGCCCTTGGCCTTGAGGAAACCGGCCACCCTTAAAACCTTGGAAATCACCTTCAAATCAAGCCCTCTTGGACTCTCCACTTCTCCCCTTTCTAAGCTTTTCCCCCACAAGTTGTTCAACATATGTCATGAGCCAAGAAATATCCATATCAATTACATGAATTGCAATACGACACTCTTCATTTACCAAGTCAGACACTTCGGACACAAACTTATTCTTTCTAGCTTTAGGGTCAGCAACCAAATGTGGAGCATACTTAGAAAGCTTGTTGAACTTGAAGGCATACTCCCTCAAAATCATGGAACCTTGTTTGAGGTTCATAAACTCCATCATCTTAGCCTCTCTTAACTCGATAGGGAAGAACCGATTGAGAAAGGCTACTTTGAACTTCTCTTAAGGAATAACATCATCATTTCTCCTCTCCACTTTCCATTGAGTAAACCAAATTTGGCCCAAACCATTGAGTTTGTAGGCCACTAATTTCGTCTTCTCATCCGAATTTACCCCCATGATTGATAGTAGCTTATACACCTCATTGATGAACTCTTGGGAATCTTCCTCCACCTTGAACCCATGAAACTCTGGAGGATTCATCTTTGTGAAATCCCTCACGCTTGAGGTCGGAGTAGAAGCATAAGGATCTTGGGCCCCTTGGTTCATTTGGTTGGTCAGAGCATGGGCCAACATTGTGATGGCATCTCGAAACTCATCTTGGGCTACCCCTCTATCTTAAGAAGCTTGAGGAGCGGGAGGGGCCAATTGCTCCTTGAGTGTATGGGGTTTCCTTAGTTTTCCTCTTGGTGGAAAGATAATTTAGAAGAGCAAAGAGTATTAGTTAGGGGAAAAAGCCTTATCCGTACACCTAAAGCATGACATAGATCACGAAGAAGTGGAACATTTCCTAAAATGCCTCATAGCCTCCCATTCATTGTTGTGGCGCTTCACAACCTTGAATAAGACTATACTTGATGTGGTGTGTTAGAATTCTGAGGACCATTAACAATCTAGTGCTCTAATACTAAGCTTGTAATGACCCAAGCCTAGAGCCTAGACATAATGCAACAAATGGGAAGTCCGAAGACAACCCAAACAAGTCTCTTGGCATATCTTGTACACATTCTTGATTGCAGAATAAAAATAATCGTTAACATATGTCAAGTGTAAAAGAGAAGCGGGACTAAAGAAAGTTTTTCATAAACTTAGAAACATAAGAAGAGTCAAGCTGAAAAGCATAAACAAACATAGTATCCAACAACACCTCTACTTTAAATGGAGCGAGGCCCAAGACACTTCCCGGGCTCACCATCATGATAACAAGTGTTCAACATAAAATAAGTCTCATCATAGTATGAGTAACATATATATTGTCCTTGGTGTGGAGGACTTACTAAAGCTTTCTTCGAAGTATCGTACTAGCCACGTGGAGGAGGATGATCAAATGGAGCTCCGGTCCCTACATGGTAATATCATGTAGGCATAGAGTATGCGTTAATATGTTTGAATGTACTAAGTATGGGGGGTGTAATGCAACAAAGAGATTAGCCAATATATTCAAAATGCATAATTATAATCAATGGATATATAATCTCAAGATGACATGCATGATCGATGATTGTAATAAAACATGCTTGTAAAATATTCAACTTGCATAATACATAATACATATATGGCAAGAGACCTTAACCGACATAGACCAAGCAACAACAGCTTAGAATCCAAGCCATGCCACCCCTTTGGTACAGGTGACCGGGTATGACACCCCTCGGCGAAGTGTGATCTACTTGCCCAAGCAAACCAAATATGATAACATGAACTAGATGGATCCACTAATATAGCAATGGCAAATATATAATCATATGATGACACATAGTTTAGAGACTAAAGACTTTATATAAGGACCCCTTTAGTTGAGCCCCCATCTTAAGCCTTAATCGGTGCTAAGTCTAATCCCACGGAATACTTGAAATAATCATACTTTAATAATAACATGAGTAACTTGTAAGAGACATGATAACTTGACATGAATAGCTCTTAAACATGGTTGACTTCTACTAGTGAACCTAAATTGACATGAGAGTAGATAATACTCATACATGATCCCTTGCTTTAAAATGAATAGCTCACAAGTGGTAAAAATCTTGAAATAGGGCTCAACTTGATACTTGTAAAATCATAGATAGTTTTTATGCAGTTAATACATGCTTTAAAGCCATTTTATCATCATGAAATCACTTGACTTATCAATCATGTAATAGTTTATCAATAACTTGAGAATTTTTGTCATGTAATTTTATTAAAACACATGGTGGGTTCATGATACTTGTTCAAAATCATGCAACTGAAGAGTAAAAAAAGAAAAGTAAAGTCCATGCAAACCAACCCACCAATATTGTAGTAAAACCGTCATTTAGGGTATCTTGAAATCCTTAACAAAGGCTCATAATAGTTCATAGTTTCATAATAGTTCATAGTTTCATTGTCTCAATAGACAAAACCAATTCATGAAATAAGCTTGAAATAGATATTCATGCATAAAAAATTAATATTTAATAAAACTCCAACATAATTTATGTTCAAAATTTATAATAAGAGATACCCATAAGTAATACAACTTAAAATCATGCAATTTCCATAAAAAGAGAAGGTTGGGCTCCATGGGTGAAAGGACCCATGGATGAAAATAATTTGTAGTGAATTCTTGTAGTATGCAATTTCCATAAAAAGAGAAGGTTGGGCTCCATGGGTGAAAGGACCCATGGATGAAGACCCATATACCTTAAACCTTGAATTTCTTGAGATGAACTTGAAGTAGACTTGGAGCTTGAGATGGGTTCTTGAGTTTCAAAATGAGCTTGAATTCCTTTAATTTGAATGAGAGATTTGATAAAGTCTTGGAGAGTTTTTGGAGAGGACTTTGTGAATTATAGAGTTGAAAAATAGCTAAGTATGGTAGATTTCATGTATAAATGGGCATGGGGCTATTACCCCAATGCCCTTAGAAGAAATAAGAAATTGGAAAAATTTTTACACTGGTCCGAGTCTAGTCCGCGATGCGGACCAAATGCAGAGGAACAAGTTACACTAGTCCGCGTCTTAGGTACGTTGTGGCCTGGGTGCGGAAAGACACTGGAAATTGAAAATTAGTAAAAATTATTTTTTGCTACGGGTCTTCTAAAATCCGGATTATACCCATTTTTCACTTAATTTTGCCCTCCGATCAAGAATATGAAGTCAGATTTTTGAAATCACGCATAGATTTTGAGATATATGAAAATTATGATTATGGGGCATTACGAAGTACATGAGGAGTGTTTCAATAACCCCATGAAGAGAAAATATAGAAAAGGATGAAAAGGTCATTTTATGACAATGTAGTTAATTAAGCATCCGTTTGAAATAAATATATAATTTTCTTTCACATTATTGTGCATAAAAGTAAATTAAGCACTGCCTACACAATTTTTGTCACGCTTTTGGTGCACAAACATTAATTAGGTACAACTTTTAAGTAACTACACAATTTTTTTGGCACTAATAGTTAGTTAATTAAGCAACACATTGAACTAACTACATAATTTTTTAGCACTGTTGCTGCACACACAAGTTAATTAAGACACTGGGTTCAAGTAAATACACAAATATTTTTGACACAATAGTTAATTAAGCATTGTTTTTAAATAACTACACAATTTTTTTTGACATTATTGGTGCAAAAAGTTAATTAAGCAATGATTTTAAATAGCTGAATAATTTATTTTGACATGATTGTGCACAAATTTTAATTTAACATCCCTAATTTTATTGATATTCTCTGTTCATACATTACTTTTTTTTCTTTTGCTTCTTGGTTTTCACAACACATTTAGACTTGCAATTTATATATTACTTAATGAGATTTGGGATAAGCGACTTAAGATGTAGGATTTGTGCAACTATTCAATGTCAGAAATTAATCTGCCGGAAAACTGATTCAATGAGAAAGGTGTGTGTTAGGTCCCACACAGCAGAATGAGCAATAAAATTTAGAAAGAATAAATAGAGCAAAGTAGACACTAGAAAATTTAATGTGGTTCACCAAAAACTTTTGGGCTACGTCCACAAATCAACACTTCTATTATATTTCTTCTACAATTACAAATAGTAGGCAAACGTGTACAATTACTTCCACTATTAAAATAGAGGCTCAACTACTTCTACTATTATAAATAGTAGATTCAACTATTTCTACTTTATAAATAATAGGCTCTCAGATAAAAATATCAAAAAATAGTCTCACTATTTTTTGTCACACTATTATTTTTAGGAAAAAATGTTACCTAAGCACACGTACTCTATTTTTCTTTACAAACTATTTTATTTTATAGTCTATGACATACCTCACAGAAGCAAAAATACTCAACATATTTTTCTCTTTCTCTTTGTGGCTCTTTACATTTTTCATCTCTATCTGATATTCCTGATGTGCATCTAAATGAGGAGCTGAAGAGCTCCTTTTATAGGCAAACTTTGCCTGCACTTAATAAGTCATTTTTGACAATTTCAAAGGTTGGTGGCCAACCAACCTTGAATGAAAATTGTACAACCTTTAAACAAGGTAGCCAATTTGTATTGAAATACAAAGACCTGCAAAATTTGAAACATTTGGCATGTGGGAACTCCATTTGGAGGGACCCACTCAACAGTGTGAACCATTTAGTTTTTGTTTCCTTGTTTTTCTATAGAGCAACTGATACTAATAGTCAGCTGAAGTTATTTTAGATCTAGCTTATAAAGGGGCAGAGGATGACAGTTAGTTTTTGTCTTCTGCTGAATTAGTGGTTTTATGTTACTTCTGGAAGTTGAAACTAACTATTTTTAGCAGATGAAAATATTGTTTGCTACATTGATCATTACTTGTAGAAATAGTCCCTCTTTGAGAATGAGATCCAAAAATACCTTTGCTTTGGTTTTTGAATCTAAGGCCTGATCAGCTTCATTACTGGTCCTCCATTACAAGGTCCAAATTAAACAATGGTCTGATTTATCAAGAAAAAAAATGACAGAGAGAAATCACTTGAAATGAAGCTTCATAGCCAATTTAGAGTTGGAATTTACTCTACAAGGTTTGGGACAAGCAACTTGAGCCATAGAATTATGTTACAATTCATTCTCAGAAAGCCACAAAATTGATTCAATGTGAAGGTTTGAACCATGTAAGCACATGCATAGCGTCTACTGTTCATATATTTCAAACAGATGCTCCCTCGGTTCATTTTCTTAGGCAGAGTTTGATGGGGACAAAGTATAAGGATAAAATTACAACTATATAGTTGTTAAGAGAAGTTTGCTCAGATATTAAGATAGACCTTTTATTAACTTTTATACTTTATAAGCTAATGTAACTTGTGAAGCATATAACTTTAAAATGAACAAAAGGTGATCGAGGGAGAGAGATTCCATTTCATTCATAGTAATATATGGTTTTATGTTACCTTTGAAAGCACCACCTTACTATTGTTCATTTATGAAATTTGTTTAAACATTACAGATCAAAAAGAACAAATTCTGACCAACTCAATACTTGTGGTAAAGCTGTATGAAATTAGTAAAAGCTAATTTATATTAAAGAACCCTGAGAATATTAGTCCAGTGTAGTGCGTACTCTTCATGTATTCAAACACATAATGCAAAGAAGCAAGGCATAGGACTCTCAATAAATTTAGTATTACCTGAATTGAAACCAATGCACTAGAAAAAAATAGGTATATATAAAACACTCTAAAAAGCCAACCCCTTTTTCTGCATGTGGGTGAACTTTATAATGTGAAAGTTTACTTTTTATATTGAGATGAGTGTCAAAAATACACCTGAAATATACTTTTTTTTGAGTTTCATACTTAAACTATTAAAAGCTAAGTGTGAGTTTCATATCTAAACTATCACTTATTAGTTTGAGAAACACACTTCTATCTTTTATTCCACTCTCACCATGGTGTGTGTATTACACTTTCTTTTATTTAACAAAAAATACCATATCATACTCTCACATGCACAAAATATTCCATCTTGACAAAAGATAAATAAATTATAGTATTAGTTAAAGTTAAATATTAAAGTATTACTATTTAAAAAAATTATAAAATAAAATAAAAATATTTTCTTACACCACTCCACCACTTCCTCTCCCATGCCCCCCACCCCACCCCACCTACCCCACTCCAAATCAACCAATATTTTAGTATTTGTTTTTTAAATATTTGTAAAATCTTTTTTAAAAAATTCTTACTTCATACCCCCTCCCCCTTTAAAGTAATAATTTATATATTATTTTATTTTTTGCATGAAAAAAATAATATTTTTAAGTATTACTTTGCATGATAATGACTAATTGATGCTAGTTTGTCCGACACTTTGTTTGCCTCTCTATAACAATGTTGTATCTTTATTCTTCTTCTCTTGGTCTCTTTTTTTTATGGCTTCTAACCTCCTCCTGCATGTTCCATGGTGTACTTATTTTTTCGGTCGCACTTGTCACCAATAGCATAGAGTCTACCTCTGCTATTACATTTTGCAAGCCATTCGCTTTTGCTAGATCCAACCCATATTGGAATGTTCTACATCCTGCCCAATTATTTGTTCCTTCTTCGACGTATATCGAGAAGGTGACTAGAAGCTTGCCTTCAGAGTTTCTGATAAAGCCACATGCCCCACAGTTTCCTTCTCTACTGCTTCCATCTGTGTTGATTTTGTAAGATTGATCTGGTGGATTGTTCCACTTGACTATTTTGGCTATTTTTTGTACATAGACTTGTCGATGATGGTGTGTAAGAATTCCCATGAATCTTGCAATCTAATATTTCTGAACATGTGTTCCATAAGCTCAATAAAGTCTTATATTATTACTTTCTCAAACATATATATTGACGACCTCTTTGAGCCATATCTTGCCGCACATCTGGATCTCCATAGTTCCCACATCATAAGGATTGGAATGATCTTTACCATGAAGGATGACATTATATTCCATGTTTTATGGGTCCACCACTGGATCACCATTTCTCTAAGATGTAGTCCTCTTATTTGGACTCCAAATAGACCTGCAAACTTACTTCATATATCTTTTGCAAAATTCCCAGAGCAAAAGAGATGTTCAATAGATTCTAGTTCCAAAATTGGTAGTGTTTAACAGTGACACTTTGCCTCAAGATTTGTACTAAATCTAGCAATATTGGTATCTATGGGAAGCCTGCCATATAGTGCTTTTCATATTATAAATGACTTCTTGAACGATACCATTTTATGCCAAATTTTAGAGTCTTTATTAGAAATTTCTTTTTTTCCATAATTTATCCCAAGGTAAGCCTATTGTGAAGGAACATATACTCGTGTCACGACTCAAGCCTAGGGCTTAGACATGACATGGTGAATGGAAAGTCCGAAGATAACCCAAATAAGCCTCTTAGCATATCATGTATACATCCTTAGTTGTGGATGCAACCAAGTCAAGTATTTAAAAGGGAAGCGGGACTAAGGGATGTTTTAGATAATCATAAATGCATAGGACGAGTCGAGCTCAAAGCATATACAAACCTAGTATCCAACAACACCTTTACTTTAGAATGGAGCGGGGGCCAAGACACTTCCCAGACTCACCCTCATAATAATAAGTATCCAACTTAAGGAACAAGTCTCACTATAGCATGAATAAAAGTAGATATTGTCCTCGGAGTTGAGGACTCACCAAAAGTTTTCATGGAGAACCAAACTAGTCACAAGGAAGAGGATGATCAAATGGAGCTCTGGTTCCTACATGGTGATATCATGTAGGCATAAAGTATCCATTAGTACACTTGAATGTACTAAGTATGTGGGATGCAAAGAAACAAAGACATAATCCAATATATTCAAAATGCATAAGATATAGACAATGGATACAATCTCAATATGTCATGTATGATCAATTCTTGAAACAAAACTTGCATGAAGAACATTCAACTTGCATATGATAATATACATGTGGGAAGAGACCTTAAATGACATAGACCAAGCAGCTACAACTTGGAATCCAGGGCATGACACCCCCTCGGTACAAGTGACCGGGCATGACACCCCTCAGCGAATTGTGGTCTACTTGTCAAGGCAAACCACACATGATAATATGAACTAGATGGATCTATTAGTATAGCAAGGGTAAAATACATAATCTTATGGTGGCACATAGTATAGAGACTAAAGACTTTATATAAGGATCCCTTGAGTTGTGCCCCCATCTTAAGAGTCAATCGATTCTAAGTCTAATCCCACAGAATACTTGAAACAATCTTACTTTAATCATAACATGAATAACTTTTAAGAGACATGATAACATGACATGAGTAGCTCATTCACATGCTTGATCTCTACTAGTGAGCCTAACTTGAATATGAGAGTAAATAATAATCATACATGATCCCTTGCCTTGACATAAATGGCTAGCAAGAGGATAAAATCTTGAAATAGGGCTCAACTTGATATTTGTAAAATCATAGATACTTTTTATGAATTTAATATATGCTTGAAAACCCTTTATCATCATGAAATCACTTGACTTGTAAATCCTGTAATAATTCATCAATAACTTGAGAATTCTTGTCATGTAATTTAATCAAAGATATGGTGGATTTATGATACTTGTTCAAAATCATGCAACTCAAGAGTAAAACAAGAAGTGTAAACTCAATGCAAATCAACCCACTAATATTGTAGTAAAACCCTTATTTAGGGTATCTTGAAATTCATCTCAAAATTGACAATAGTTCATAGTTTTCATAGTTCACATCATGCATAACTTCAATAGATATAAATCAACACATGTTGTTGAGATTAAAACAGATATTCATGCATAATCTATCAATACTTGATAAACCCCAACATGATTTACATTCATGATTCATAATAAGAGATACCCAGGAGTAATACAATTTGAAATCTTGAAATTTCATAATAAAAGAAGGTTAGGCTCCATGTGTGAAAAGACCTATGGATGAAGACCCACATACCTTAAACCTTGAGTTTCTTGAAATGAACTTGAAGTAGACATAAAGCTTGAAATGAGTCCTTGAATTCAAAAATTGAGCTTGAAATCCTTAGATTTGAATGAGAGAATCGATAGAGTCTTGGAGAGGTTTTAGACAGTTTTGAAAACTATAGAGTGTTGAGCTTGAAATCCCTAAATTTGATTGAGAGATTTGATAGAGTCTTGGAGAGGTTTTAGAGAGGGTTTTGTGAGTTCTAAAGTTGAAAAATGGCTAAGTATGGAAAATTTCATGTTTAAATGGGCATGGGGCTATTACCCCAATGCCCTTGGATGAAATGAGAAAACTAGGGAAAATTTTACACTAGTTCGTACCCCAGTCGCGACATGGACTAGACAAGCAGGCACGACTTACACTAGTCCGCGCCTCAGGCGCGTTGCAGCTTAGATGCGGACAGCCACTGAAATTCAAAAAATTAGCAAAAATTATTTTTTACTATGAGTCTTCTAAAATCCGGATTATAACTATTTCCCACTCAAATTTGCCCCCTGATCAAGAATATGAATTCAGATTTCTGAAGTCATGCTTGGATTTTGAGACATTTAGAAATTACTATTATGGGGCATTTCGAAGCACTTGAGGGGTGTTTCACTATCTCCCCCTTTGGAACATTCGTCCCCGAATGTTAAAGAAACATGCATAAGAGAAGTAATTATGAATATTTCAGCTCGATATGAATGCAACAAATGGACTTAAACATCATATCAAAAAGTCTCAACATGAATGTCAAAAATCACCATAAACTTACTACCATGAACATGAATGCATGCAAAAATGACATGAGGGCTGAAACTTATGACTTGAAATCATAGATGGGACTTAATTTATTAACTTTGGCTTGAGTAAAGTGAAAGAGATATAGATATTGACTTTTTTTTATCTGGCTCGGCTGCCCATGTGGCACTTTCAACTTGTTGATTCCTCCAAAGGACCTTTACGGATGCAACATCTTTGTTTCTTAACCTTTTCATTTGTCTTTCCAATATTTCCACCGGGACATCCTCATAGGTCAAATTATCTTGCACAACCTCTAAGGGTACTATAGCACTTTCGTCACCCATATACTTCCTCAACATAGACACATGGATGACCGAATGAACCATGTTCATATCCATAGGCAACTCCAATTCGTAGGCAACCTTACCAACTCTCCTTAAAATCCTATAGGGCCCAATAAACCATGGGCTCAATTTTCCTTTCTTTCCAAACCAAACCACACCCTTCATGGGTGAGACCTTCAAGTAAACATAATCATCAACATTAAACTCAAGGTCTCTCCTCTGCACATCGGAATAAGACTTTTTTCTACTTTGAGCTGTCTTTAACCTCTCTCTTATCAACCTGACCTTCTCTAAAGCTGCCATAACCAAATTTAGATCCAAAAAGGCCATCTCCCCCATATCAAACCACCTAATTGGGGATCTACAATGCCTATCATATAAAGAATCAAAGGGAGTCATACCAATGCTTGAGTGGTAGTTATTCTTGTAGGCAAACTCAATAAGTGGAAGATGTTCATCCCAACTTCCCTTAAACAACAAAACACTAGTTCTAAGCGTATCCTTAAGATTTTGGATAGTTCTTTCGACTTGGCCATCCGTTTGAGGATGAAAAGCCGTGCTAAGCTTAACCTTGGTACCAAGACCCCTTTGGAAGGATCTCCAAAAATGAGAAGTGAATTGAGCACCATTATCCGAAATGATAGACAAGGGTACCCCATGCAATCTAACTAACGTATGTATATATAACTTGACATAGTCTTTGGGACCATAAGTCATTTTGACCGGTAGAAAGTGAGCGACTTTGTCATTCTATCCACAATGACCCAAATAGAATCAAAGTGTTTCTTAGTCTTAGGCAACCCAACCACATAATCCATGTTGATCTCTTTCCACTTCCAAGTAGGAATTTCTATGTCTTGGGCTAAGGCCACTTGGCCTTTGATGTTCTGTTTTCACTTGCTGGAAATTGTGACAACTGGCTATGAGCTTGGTAATATCTCTCTTCATACCACCCTACCAATACACCTCCCTCAAGTCTCTATACATCTTTGTGCAACAAGGGTGAATAGAATAGGATGAAGTATGGGCTTCCTTCAAAATCAACTCCCTTAAGTCATCAGACACACAACCTACCATGGTACCTAAGGGCACCTCTCCTCTTTGGGAGAAAACCTCTACTTTACCATCCTTCACCAAAGCCTTCAACTCTTGCAAGGTGGGGTCAAGGTTTTGTTTTGACTTGGCTTCCTCTATCAAAGAAGATTTGGATCCATCAACCACTACTACACCACCATTTTCAACTTCCTTCAACCTAACCCCCAACCTAGCCAACTGGTGAACTTCTCTAGCCACCTCTATGTTATCAACCTCAATATGAGCTAAACAACCCATGGACACTCTACTTAGAGCATCGACCACAACATTATCTTTGTCGGGATGATAGTGCACACTCATGTCATAATCCTTAAGGAGTTTTAACCACCTTTTTTGTCTCAAGATCTTTTTGTGTGAACACATATTAAAGACTCTTATGGTCGATAAACACATCAACATGAACCCTATACAAATAGTAACACCAAATTTACAAAGCAAACACCACGACCGCCAATTCAAGATCATGGTAGGATAATTTTCCTCATACACCTTGACTTACCTAGATGCATATTGTATAACCTTGCCATTTTGCATCAAAACACACCCCAAACCAATCCTTGAGGTATGACAATTAACCACGAAACCTTATAGCCCTTCCAATAAAGCCAAAATAGGAGCGGAAATAAGCTTATCCTTCAAAGTTTGTAAACTCTTCACATTCATCATTCCAAATGAATTTTACCTTCTTTTAGGTCAAATTTTTCATAGGGGAAGCAATAGAAAAGAAACCATTCACAAACTCTGGTAGTAACCCGCCAAACCCAAGAAACTCCTAATATTCGTCGGAGTTAAGGGCCTAGGCCAATTTCTTATCACCTCCATCTTCTTAGGATCGACCTTAATGCCATCACCCGACACATGCCCTAGAAAAGCAACCTCTTTCAACCAAAATTCACACTTTTCATATTTGGCAAACAACCTCGCATCTCTCAAGATTTGCAACACTACCCTCAAGTGATTCAGATGTTCTTCCTCACTCTAGGAATAAATTAATAAATCATCAATAAAGACCGCTATAAATATATCAAGGTAGGGTTTAAAGACCCTATTCGTGAAATCCATATACATAGCTGGTGCATTAGTCAAGCCAAAAGATATTACCTCAAATTCAAAATGCCCATACCTAGTTAGAAAAGTAATTTTTGGGAATATCGCACTCTTTCACCTTAAGTTGGTGGTATTCAGACTGAAGATCAATCTTAGAAAAGTGACTAGTCCCTTGTAGTTAATAAAAAAGTCATCAATCCTTGGTAGAGGGTACTTGTTCTTTATGGTGACCCTATTAAGTTGCCGATAATCAAAATAATTTCTATGGGAGCCATCCTTTTTCTTTACAAATAACACCGATGCACACCAAGGTGACTTGCTAGGCCTTATTAAACCCTTCTCCATCGAATTCCTCAATTGATCCTTCTATTCCTTCAACTCTGCCTGGACCATATGGTAAGGGGGAATGAAAATGGGTTATGTATCGGAAAGGAGGTCTATACCAAAGTCTATTTCACTTTCAGGCAGAACACCGTGAAGCTTATCGGGAAAGACATCAAGAAACTGACTGACCATCGAAACTGACTCAATAGGAAGGACTTTAGACTCAATATCTCTAACCCTTACAAGATGGTAAATGCAATCCTTAGAAATCAACTTTTGGGCTTTAAGACAAGAAATAAATCTACCCTTGGCCATCACATTATGACTTTCCCACTCAAGCATGGACTCATTAGGGAATTGGAACCTAACCTTGCAGGTTCTACAATCAATGGAAGAATGATATGCATCTAACCAATCCATTCTAAGAATAATATCAAAATCCACCATGTCATGTTCAACAAAATCACAAGGCAAGAATTTATGCAATATGAGCATGGGACAATCTCTATAGACTCTTTTAGCAATAATGGACTCACTAACTGGGTAGATACTTCATAAGGTTCACACAATATTTTGGAACACACATGAAACTTATTGGCAACAAAAGGAGTAATGAAAGAAAGAGTGGCACCTAAATCTATCGAAGCATACATATCATAATTGAAAACCTTTAACATATCAAAAATAGCATCGGGCACCTTATCCACTCCTTGCCTTCCTTGGAGAGCATAGAACCTATTTTGCCTTGGAGCACCCCCTTGTTGAACTCCTTTTGCCCTTTGACCCGCATTAACACCTTGGACTTGAGGATGACCATCTTTACCCTTGTTTTGAGCATGAGGACAATCAATAACCTTGTCACCCATCTAACCACAACCAAAGCAAGGATTAGAATTTTGGAAACATGAACCACCATGGTTTCTCCCACACTTTTGACTCTACTTAGAGCATCGACCACAACATTATCTTTGTCGGGATGATAGTGCACACTCATGTCATAATCCTTAAGGAGTTTTAACCACCTTTTTTTGGCACTTAGGATGGGTCATCCCACTATTTCCACCTTGGAATATTGGGTTATACACCCCATCATTAGGAAACCTCTTGTTACGAACATTAGAGGACCCTTACCCTTCGAACTTATGGCCTTGTTGAGAATGGCCACCCTTAGAACTTGGAAACCACCCTCAAATCGAGCCCTCTTGAACTCTCCACTTCTTCTCTTCCTAAGCTTCTCCCTCTCAAGTTGTTTGGCATATGTCATGAGCTAGGACAAGTCCATTTCACTCACTAGCATAGTGGTATAACACTCTTCATTCACTTAGTTGGACACTCTCGACATAAACTTATTCATCCTTGATCTTAGATCGACTACCAAATGAGGAGCATACTTGAAAAGCTTATTAAATTTGAGGGAATACTCTCACATACTCATGGAACCTCACTTAAGATTCATGAACTCCATTCTTTTGGCCTATCTTAACTCAATAGGGAAGAACTAGTTGAGGAAGGCAGCTTTAAACTCTTCCCAAGGAATAGCATCATCATTTCTCCTCTCTAATTTCCATTGATTATAAACCAAATTTGGGCCACACCTTTGAGTTGATAGGCCACTAATTATGTTTTCTACTCCAAATTTACCCCTATGATAGATAGCACCTTATACACCTCTTCGATGAACTCTTGGGGATCTTTCTTCGCCTTGGACCTATGAAACTCCGAAGGGTTCATTCTTGTGAAATCCCTTACCCTTGAGGCCAGACTAGAAGCATAATGAGCTTGGACCCCTTGATTTATTTTGTTGGGCATAGCATGGGCCAACATTGTGATGGTATTTTAGAACTCATCTTGGGCTACCCCTCCATCTTGAGGAGCTTAAGGAGTGGGAGGCGCCAGTTGCTCCTTCAGTGTATGGGCACTCCTTAGTCTTCCTCTTGGTAGCGACATGATTTAGATGAGCAAAGAGAATTCATTAGGGGAAAAAGCCTTATCTTTACATCTAAAGCACGATATAGATCATGAAGAAGTGAAACATTTCCTGAAATGCCTCATAGAGTCCTATTCATAGTTGTGGAACACTTCAATACTATGAATAAAACTCTAATTGATGCAATGAGTTGGATTTACAATGACCATAAATAATCTAGTGCTCTGATACCAAGCTTGTCATGAGCCAAGCCTAGGGCCTAGACGTGACACGATGAATAGGAAGTTCGAAGACAACCCAAACAAGCATCTTAGCATATCATATACACACCCTTGGATATGGAAGCAAAATAAGACAATATTAAGAGTTAAGTATTTAAAAGGGAAGCAAGTCTAAGGGAAGTTTTAGTTAATTATAAAAGCATAAGAAGAGTCGAGCTCAAAGCATATACAAATTTAGTATCCAACAACACCTCTACTTTAGAATGGAGCGGGGGCTAAGATACTTCTCGGGCCCACCCTCATAATAATAAGTATCTAACCTAAGGAACAAGTCTCAAGATAGCATGAATAAAAGTAGATATTGTCCTCAGAGTTGAAGACTCACAAAAAGTTTCTTGGAGAACCGAACTAGCCTCATGGAGGAGGATGATCAAGAGGAGCTCCAGTTCCTACATGGTGATATCATGTAGGCATAGAGTATGCAATAGTATGTTTGAATATACTAAGTATATGGAGTGCAATGCAACAAATACATAAGCCAATATATTCAAAATGGATAAGATATAGACAATGGATACAATCTCAACATGCTATGTATAATCTATGCTTGAAACAAAACTTGCATGAAGAACATTCAATCTGCATATGATAATGTATGTGTGTGTATATATATATATATATATATATATATATATATATATATATATGATTGATTGCAGTATGTGTCTTACAAGTATAGCTTTTCCTCTGGGTGAATGAAATTTGTTCTGCCATCCCTTTGTTCTAATTGTAACCTTATTGATGAAGGAGACCTTAACCGATATAGACCAAGCAACTACAACTTTGAATCCAAGGTATGACACCCTCTCATTACAGGTGACCGGGCATGATATTCCCCGACGAAACATGATCTACTTGCCAAGGCAAACTAAACATGATAACATAAACTAGATGGATTCACTAGTATAGGAAGGGTAAAATACATAATCCTATGGTGGTACATAGTTTAGAGACTAAAGATTTTATGTAAGGACCCCTAGAGTTGACCCCCAATCTTAAGCCTTCATTCGGTGCGAAGCCTAATCCCACAAAATACTTGATATAATCATACTTTAATTATAACATGAATAACTTGTAAGAGACATGATAATATGACATGAGTAGCTCATTCATATACTTGATCTCTACTAGTGAGCCTAACTTGAACATGAGAGTAAGTAATAATCATACATGATCCCTTGCCTTGACATAAATAGCTCACAAGAGGTTAAAATCTTGAAATAGGGCTCAACTTGATACTTGTTTCATAATAGTTCATAGTTCACATCATGCATAACTTCAATAGATATAAATCAACTCATGGTGTGAGATTAAATTAGATACTCATGCATAATTAATCAATACTTGATAAACCCCAACATAATGTATGTTTATAATTCATAATAAGAGATACCCAGGAGTAGTACAACTTGAAAACATGCATTTTTCATATAAAGAAAAGGTTGCTCCATGGGTGAAAGGACCCATGGATGAAGACCCATATACCTTAAACCTTGAGTTTCTTGAAATGAACTTGAAGGAGACTTGAAGCTTGAGATGGGTTCTTGAGTTCCTAAGTTGAGCTTGAAATCCTTGATTTTGATGAGAGATTTGGTACAGTCTTGGAGAGATTTTAGAGAGGGTTTAGTGAGTTATAGAGTTGAAAAATAGCTAAGTATGGAATATTTCACATTTAAATAGTCATGGGGCTATTACCCTTATGCCCTTGGATGAAATGAGAAAACTGGGGAAAATTTTACACTAGTCTGCACCTAGGTGCGTTGCGGGTCGGATGTGTAGGCAAATTTACACTAGTCCATGCCCCAGGCACCTCATAGCTTGGGCACAGACAGACACTAAGATTTAAAATATTAGCGAAACTTATTTTTCGCTACGGGTTTTTGAAATCCATGTTATACCCATTTCCCACTCAATTTTGCCCCCTGATCAAGAATATGAAGTCAGATTTCTGAAGTCATGCACAGATTTTGAGATATATTAAAATTAGGATTATGGGGCATTCCAAAGCACATGAGGGGTGTTTCAATTCATTACTGTCCAAACTACTCTATCTTGTATCCCATGTGTTAAATACATTTATTGTTGGTCCAAAATTTCTTCCATCTCTATTGATACTCCCATCTCTCTAAAGTCAGTCCATACTCCATTTGTATTCACTTCTTTCAATAATGCATCACTAAAGTATATGTCACCTTCCTTCAAGTGAATAAGAGCTCCATTTTTTATCCAATTGTCATACCAAAAGAATATGTTGCCTTCCCTTGTATCCACAATATATGTTCCTCTACTTCTGTTCTAATGTTGCACAAAGCTTTCCAGAAAAGGTTTTGCCCAGGCTTCCACTTCAATACTATAGGGGGTGAGTTTTTAAAACATTTTGCTTCCATAAAATCTCTCCATAGTGAGTTTCTAGTTCGTAGTTTCCACCATGCTTTCACATTGAAGACTTTGCATACATCTCTAAAATTCCTGAATTATGTTTCCCGCACACCCCCTCTACTTATAAGGATGGCATAATGAGTTCCATGCCACCCAGTAGTGTCTCTTATTTCTATCAGATGCTCTCTAACAAAATATCGCCAAAATTCTATCCAAGTGCTTGAACACGCTTTTGGGAGGATTGATGGTTGACAATAGGAGAGTTGGGATTGATTGCAGTATGTGTCTTACAAGTATAGCTTTTCCTCTGGGTGAATGAAATTTGTTCTGCCATCCCTTTGTTCTAATTGTAACCTTATTGATGATATCTGCATAATAAGCCAAAATTTATCTTCCTAATATCAGTGGACACCCTAGATATTTTACTGGGAAGTGTTTATGCTGCATTCCTATACATCTCACAATTTTGCGCTTAATCCTAAGTGGGTTACCTTCGGCTATCATAAAACAACTCCTGCTTATTCATGTGGAATTCTTTATATCTCCTGCTTTCTTGAATATCAGTTAACATGATAGATAGTAACTCTACAGTGAGTACAAACAATGATGTTAAGATTGATCGCCCTGCCTTAAGCTATTGTCTGCTTTTAAAAAACATATCTTTGTCCATTTACTATTAGGGAGTACTAGTTGTTTGAGATAAATCTATGGATTAGATCTATCCACTCTTCTGCAAGTCCTAGCTTTTTCATTAACTAATATAAATAAGGCCAAGCCACTCTATCGTAGGCTTCGACATATCCAACTTCAGTACCACATTATCCCCTTTTATAGGATTTTAGATGTCTCCGATGATCTCTTGGGCCAGCAACCATTCTCTATTTTATGAACCCTTATGAGTTACCTATGATTATCTTTGGGAGTAGCCTGGTCAATTTCACATTCAACAATTTTGAGAGAATCTTGCTAGATACATTACCTGAACTAATTAGTCTTGGGTCTGACAAGTGTTGAGGGAACTCCACCTTTGGTATTATCAAAATACACGTATGGGTAAAGAACTTTGGTATGTTGGAACCTTCAAAGAAGGATCTAACTACTGCATACACATCATCTGCCACCACTTCCTAGAAGATTTAGTAAAATAGGGTCTCTATATTGATCCCAAATACACTTTCTCACCTTATCCAATGTAGGAAGTGATGTAAGCGTGTTGTTATCCTCTGTTGAAACCTTTGGACGAACGCAATCCTGAAACACCCCTCATGTACTTTAGAATGCCTCATAATCATAATTTTCATATATCTCAAAATTCGTGCATGATTTTAAAAATCCAACTTTATATTCTTGATCAGAGGGCAAAATTGAGTGGGAAATAGGTATAACCTGGATTTTAGAAGACCTATAGAGAAAAATAACTTTTGCTAATTTTATGATTTTTAGTGGTTATCCATGCCCAGGGCGCAACGCGCCTGGGGTGCGCCACTGAGTATTTTGAAGTCCGCGTTTGGTCCGTGTTGCGCCTAGGTCGTGAACCAGTGTAACAATTTCCTTAGTTTTCCTAATTTGCACAAGGGCATTGTGGTAATAAACCCCTGCCCACTTAAACGTAAAATCAACCATACTTAACCATTTTTCAACTCTGTACTCACAAAAACCCTCTCTAAAACCTCTTTAATACTCTATCAATTCTCTCATTCAAATCTAAGGATTTCTAGCTCAATTTTGGAACCCAATGACTCATTTCAAGCTCTAAGTCTACTTCAAGTTCATTTCAAGGAATTCAAGGTTTAAGCTATGTGGGTCTTCATGCATGGGTCCTTTCACCTATGGAGCCCAACCTTCATTTTTTATCAAAATTGCATGATTTCAAGTTGTATTACCTATGAGTATCTTTTATTATTGATGTACTGTCAAATTACACCACATTTGTTGCCTAAAACATAGGATTTTGCATGTTCTTAATGTAACTTTTTATGGTTTTTATGTGTTTTTGTGCTATTCTTGCAGAAAATACAGGTTGCATTATTTTGGTAGAAAATTGCAGATTTTGGTAAAGTTCAGGACGTACCAGCCACCCTACGAGTCATAGCCCCAACTATGAGTCGTAGTGTGCCCTCATAATAAAAAACAATGTTAAAAATTAGGAATTTGCAAAAGTAAAGGTAAGCTATACAAGGCTAGCCTACGATTCATATATTTTACTATGACTCGTAGAAGGGGACCTCATAGCCAGAAATAGTGTTACCAAAATTTGGACTAAGAAATACAACTGAGGACTATGAGAAGACATTACGACCCATAAATCAAACCATGAATCGTAGCAATGGATTATAGCAAGCAAGTCTAAAATTCCAAGTGCTGACTATAAAAGCCCAACTATGACTCGTAGGTCACCCTACGAGTCATAAATGCAGACCACATTTGCTGCCAGTTGTATTTTCTATTTTATTATTAAGGTCTTTTTGTAAATAGTATAAGTAGTTAATGATAGGATTTTTGAAAGAGAGATTCAACACTTTACAGATTCTATAACAACTTTGAATATTCTTAGAGAACTTTTCTAGGCTTTAGTGTAGATTTTAGTATTTTAATATTGAAGACCCATTTTGGAGGATTTGAAATCACTTGTATTCGACTTCTATTAATCCAAGCTTATGGTTTCAACATCAAGGTAGTTTTCTTCTTCATTGTTCTTGGGTAATATCTAAACCATGTTTATTCCAATCATTATTTATGTGTTTGCCCTAGCCACGAGTAGCTAAGCACCCATATCTTGGGGTTTTGCGAACCATGAGGAGTTGACTTGAAATAACCCAGATTATGTGCATTTGTTTGATTGGGTATTTGCATGTATTGTCTACTTCCTTTCATTTTGAATGTTGTTTGGTGGTGGCTAACACCAAACCCCACCTACAATCATGATCCCAACTAAGGTAGTGACGAATAGGAAAAGAAAAGTAGATGACAGTATTCGATTAATGTGTTCTCATAACCCCAAATCCTACCTACTATCATGATCCCGACCAAGATAGTGATGAATAGGAAAAGGGAAGTAGATTACAAGATTCGATTGATGTGTTCTCATCTATTCAACCAAACCTAACCAAGGGGAGGTTGACCAGGACATTAGGTAATGGTTAGTTGGCAAACCATGGTTGCTGACCAAGTGCCATGGTGAAATTCGACCTTCACCTTCACAAGAGGCTGGAAGAACCTAAGTTATGTTCTGCATGCGATGTCCTAATTAGGGTACTGTTATCCATGGTATTTGAGTTAAAGAATCATGGGGAACACAATTCCCGAGTTGTCCCTCAAATTAATTGTCTTCTCACATTACTAGTGCAGTATTTCTATTGTTCTTCACTTTGAAATTGCAAAACCCCCCATTTTAGAGAATATAGTTGATTGATGCTTGAAATGATTGGTAGTGAGTCAATATGGTCAACCCCATATAGGTATAACCTGGATTTTGAATATAGTTGATTGATGCTTGAAATGATTGGTAGTGAGTCAATATGGTCAACCCCATATTCTCTATGGATTCAACCCTAACCGTTGATTAGTTTTATACTTGGTAGAGACCTCTTTACTATTGGAGCATGAACATAAAAATTTATGGCGTCGTTGGTAGGGAATATGACTAGGTTCTTGACTTTATTTCACTGTTTTTTAATTCAAGTATTAATTTCTAGATTCGTTTGTATTTTAGTTTTACTTTTGTTGTTGCTGTTAGTTTTGTTTTCAGGGTATACTAGGTTTGTATGCCCAACACAAGGAGCCAAGGCAATCCCTTAGTTTCAATCAATTTGGAGATCCATCGAATCACAAGAAGAATGACCCAAGAGAATGAGGATATCACGATTGATGAAGCCATTGGTCAATATGAGAAAGATATGGGTAGAGATGAGAACCCACCACAAAGAGAAAATAGGCCACACCATAGGGCTTTCAACGAAAATACATATGGATGGAACCAATTGTCACGACCCAAGCCTAGGGCCTAGACATGACATGGAGAATGGGGAACCAGAAGGGACCCCAAACTAGCTTGTTAACTTATCATTACACATCCTTGGTTGCGGAATAATACAAAGACATATAGATTAAGAATGGGGAAATAGGACTAAGGGGAAAAACTTGGATAAATGTCATAATCAAGAGGCAAGAGTCAAAGCTCATACATAAATACACAACATGTCCAACAAGCACCTCTAATATATAGATATAGCGGGCGCATAGACAAGCTGCCAGACTCACCCTTATAGTCAAGAGAACATAAGAAAGTGTCTCAATACAAGGATAATAGTAACTTAGACCAAGGTCCCCGAAATGGAGGACTCACCAACAAGCTTGGAATAGCACTATCTAGCCACGTGGAGGAGGAGGATGATCAACTTGGGCACTAGTTCCTACATGGTGATATCATGTAGCTAAGAGTATGGGTTAGTTTATTTGTATCTAGCCACGTGGAGGAGGAGGATGAACAACTTGGGCACTTACCCCTACATGGTGATATCATGTAGGCAAGAGTATGCGTTAGTACGTTTGAATGCCCCATCACTTAGGTGAATAAGTATGAACCCCCATCTCGGTTGGTGATTATGCTGCCCTATCACCTAGGAGGATGAGTATGAATCCCCATCTCGGTTGATGTGTATAAACCCCCATCAAGGTTGGTGATGATGCTACCCTATCACCCTGGTGGATGAGTATTAACCCTCATCTAGGTTATCCGGGTTCTTGTCCTCCCGGATCGGGCATGGTCTAATGCAATACTTTACATAGAGTACATCATATAAATAATATCTTTTCATCATGCTCATTTCATCATCATAGGGTCAATTATATCATATACATAAGCTCTTTTCATCATCATAACATCATTCATATCATATCTCATGCTTTGGACCTTCATTTCCTCAAGAAACCATAA
>DF359258.1:50125-67532 GCA_000787875.1 Solanum virginianum | reverse complement strand
TGATCCCAGAAATATTAGATGGGGAATCGAGGGCATGAAGGCTATCTATGACAAGGGGTTGGAGCTAAAGGGATAGGGAAAGCCTGTCCAGCAATTTCACAAGGAGTCAAGGCTAAATGATTCAGGGCTGAGTAGGGTGACAGACTTGGAAGCAGAGATTGACCGACATGGATTGAGGTGGCTATCACAGAGGTTAGGCACCATATTTAGTTCAAGAGTAAATGCTGGTAGTATTTTCAGAGATCTTCCTAAGGGGAAGAAAGCTATGGAGTAGCCTAGGTTGCAAGAAGTCTAAGTCGGGGGTCAATTGGTCAATATTTCTGAGGAGACCATCAAGGGGGTTCAGTTTGGGCCGGCTTATAGGTTACCATACTCCACCGTAAAGTATGATGATAAGATCGATAAGATGAGATCGATAGTGAGTAAGATGAATGTGGACTTGAAAACTGAGCTCATCAGGTGGATAGCTAGCTAGATCTATGAAGGTGGTGACGAGCCTATGTGGGTCACAAACCACGCTGCATTGATGGTGAAGTCTCACGTATCCTTCCCACCCAAATTCTGGTGGTCCATTATCCGATGGTGCATCAGCCCTATATTTACAGATAATGTGATCACTTTAGAGCGAGCTATGCTATTGGCCAGTATCTTAGCTGGCTATGAGATCGATTGGGCTCAGGTTATGGCAGAGCAGATCCACAAGTCCGCTATCTGGATAAATACCTCATTGTCATTCCCTATCCCGATACATAGAATATGTAATAAGGTCAGAGTGTATGTCTCTCTCCACCCCGACCCACATGCAGAGACCATGCGCACTATGGATCACAACCTGATTAAGGCTGATGAAAGCCCGGTGGCCTTATCGAGAGCAGCTTCTCCTCCTATCCCAGACCCATTTCCTCCAGAGCTACATACTCAGGAGTCGACTTCAGCTACCACTAGCTCCACCCAAGTTACACCAGAGCTGCCTCCAGCTGTTGATACAGAGGTGATGCCATCCTCTGATCCACCTGCACAAACATCTTCTACTACTCAAGTTGCCTCTGCAAACTATCCTCTTATGTCTACTTTTCCTTTTTAGGCTTTGGTGCACAGGTTAGAGGAGACAGAGCTCCAACTGTGTAGAGTGATAAACTAGATCAAGCGATGAGTTCATCAGATGGTCGGTGACTCAAAGGAGAGAGCCAGAGCATTCACTATTGATATTGTAGATTAGAAAGTTGCTAAGATGATTGCTCGGGTCAATGCCTTTGAGGATCGAGTCTAGAAAAGGCTTGAGGGTGCACGACCTGCTGACATAGCTGCTATAAAGGAACAGTTGGCCAAGTTCAAGGCCAACCTGATAAATACATTAGCGGCCCTGATAACTATCCCGGAGGAGGCATCAGAGGGTGATGATGTGATCGACTTATTTGATGATTGCCCGTATTTCTACGGGAAGAGGCCCCTGGAGAGTGATGACACAGTTGCAAGACAAAAGAGACCCAGGACAACTATAAGGTAGCAGAGCTAGAGAAGCAGATTATAGATGAGGTGGTGCGAGAGTCCTTAGCCATGGAGGAGATGAGAAATTCTCGGGAGTAGCAAATATTGCAAAGAGCCAGTAGCTCGGGTATAACTGCAACCCAAACATCCCAGGAGGATAGAGAGCCCTAGGATCAGATGGATGCCGGTGCATAAGCACCTTACTTTTGCTACTTTTGACCCCTATACTCGTTGTTTTTAGATACTATGTTCTCATTTTAAACACTTTATTTTTATGGTTTTTGGATACTTTTGGTGTTTTCTTTTGGCTATTTTGTTTCTTTTTATGTGGATGATTGGTTTTAGATTTTCATTTTTTGTTATATATTTATATATGTATATATATATATATATATATTTACTTTTAGGACAAGTTATCATCTTTTTGGTGGGGTGCGGGAAGTTATGGACTAGGGTGAAGTTTGAATAACCTTTAGCCCATAACTTTCCTATTTTTGATCCCAAGGTTTTCTTGCTGCGTTTCTTTTTCCTTGTGGATGAGTTTACTTTCTGTTGAACCAGCATATTTAGGTATTATAGATAATTTGTAGATATATAGTGATTATTACTTTTGGCATGTTCATAATCTTGAATGATTTTATGAATGTTTTGAAAAATTAGGTACCCTAAAAAATTTTGGGATTGTTGGTTACCATTGTAATCTTGCATATAATTGATTTGGAAATATTTGTTCTGATAAAGAGAAGGCAAGTTGATGCTTGAAGCATGACCTGTAAGTCTTTGTTGAGTGTGTATGCAATGCCATATGTGTGTGAGCGTATTTTATCATATTCATGCATTGTGTACTGATTCAAAACTTGCCTTGTTACTCTAAGGTTGGATTGGAGATGTGGTTGATTACGAAAGGATCTTAGGACATTGTTCATTAAGTTATTCCACTTTTGCCTAAATGACCTACCAAATGTAGTGGTTTAACCCTTGTTCCAAATGTTTGAGCTTTACATGTACCTATTCTTCCTTGACGCCTAGCTAGCCTAGCCTTGTTTTGTGAAATAACTGGATATTGGCCTTATTCTATCCTTGAAGTCCAAATGTTTGAGCTTTACATGTACCTATTCTTCCTTGACGCCTAGCTAGCCTAGCCTTGTTTTGTGAAATAACTTGATATTGGCCTTATTCTATCCTTGAAGTGAACCTTGATGGAGGCAAAAAGCCTAAGTTGAGGGTGCCTACCAAAAGTTGCCCTGATTTGAGGAATGAATATTGTGTACTTCACCTTAGGCTAAAAGCCTAAGTTGAAGGTGGCCTATGTTGTGGTAAAGTAATGACCAACATATTATCACCAAGGCCACTACCAACATAACAATGTAAGGATTAAAGACCCTATTAATGAGAACCTATAGATATCGTCGGTGCACTAGCCAAGCCAAAAGACACTAAGCCAAATTCAAAATATCGAAAAGAATATCAAGAACCCATCTATAACTGGAACAACTAAATAGAAATGGTTTAGGTTCAATGCCCCTAACTCTTACAAGATGATAAATGCAACAATTATAGATCAATTGGACCTTAAGTCAAGAAATGGACTTACCCTTCATTACCACTTTACATTCCCCCACTTAAGGACGGGTTCATTAGGGAGTTGGTATCGAACTTTACAGGCCCTAAAATCAAAGGAGACATAATATACATACAACCAATCCACCCCAAGTATGACCTTAAAATCCACCACATCTAATCCAACAAAATTACAAGGCAAGACCTAAATGCAAGATGACCAGGGAACAATCTCTACGAATATTCTAGCAATAATAGGCTCACCAACGGGGTAGACACCTCATAGAGGTTCACATAACAATTTGGGCTCATACATGAAATCTTTTGGCAATAGAAGGGGTAATGGAAGAGATAGTGGCACCTAGATCTATCAATGCATATAGATTAAATTCAAAGGAACTTTTAATATACCGGTAGTGACGATCTGCGGCATCTCATCAACCTCTTGTCTCCCTTGGAGTGCATAGAATTTATTGTGTCTTGGGGCACTACCTTGTTGGCCTCTTCTTCCCAATGGAACCGTATTTGTACCCCGACCTTGTAGATGAACATCTTTACCCTTGTTGCACTTTTGTGGGCAATCAATCATGTTGTTGCCTACTTCTCCATAACCAAAACAAGTATTGTTATCCTTCAAACATTGGCTACTATGAGCCTTACCACATTTTGGACACATAGCATTAGGCACCACACTACTATTATCTTGGGCCCTTGGGTAGTCATTGGAAAACCTTCTATTAGGAATATTTGAGGACCCTTGGGCTTGATGGGATTGGCCACCTTTGGGACTTTGGAACTTACCCTCAAAATGGGCCTTTTTGGCCTCATTCACTTCTCCTCTTTTTCAATTTTTCCCCCTCCAATTATTTGGCATAAGTCATGAGGTGGGACAAGTCCATGTCACCTATCAACTTGGTGGCATGACATTCTTTATTCACTGAATTGGATACACCTATCACAAGCTTATTTATTCTAGACCTCGGGTCGGCAGTCAAGTGTGGAGTATATTTAGAGAGTTGGTTGAACTTGAGGGCATGCTACCTTCATACTCATAGATCCTTGCTTCAAATTCATGAACTCCATCATTTTGGCCTCCTTAAGCTTAATAGGAAAGAACCGGTTGAGGAAAGTTTCCTTAAACTCTTCCTATAGGATCACATTGTTGTTCTCCTCTCTCCTTTTTCCATTGAGTATACCATATTTGGGCCACCCCCATGAGTTGGTAAGCTGCCATCTCCGCCTACTATTCTGACCTCACACCCATAATAGACAACACTTTGTATACCTCATCTATAAATTCTTGAGGGTCCTCATCCACTTTAGACCCATTGAACTCCGGTGGGTTCATTCTCATAAATTTCCTCACCCGAGATGCTAAAGTAGGAGTATCAGGGGCTTGGGCCCCTTGATTGACTTGATTAGCCATGGCTTAGCTAGCAAGGTAAGAGCATCTCAGAGCTCTCCATGAGTTGGTTGTTCCTTAGGTGTGCAGGCTCTTCTTCCTCTTGTGTTAGGCATGATCTAGAAAGGGCAAAAAACATTTGTTAGAGGGGAAACATTAATAACTTCTATAGCACGACATAGATCATAAAGAAGGAAAATATTTCCTAAAACGTCTCATAGCCTCTTACTCATAGTTGTGGTGCACAACATAACCATGAATAAGACTCAAATGAACATGGTGTGTTGGATGCCAAGGATAATTAACAACCTATTGTTCTGATACCATGTTTGTCACGACCCAAGCCTAGGACCTAGACATGACACGGCAAATGGGGAACTCGAAGGGACCCCAAGCAAGCCTCTAAACATATCATTACACATCCATGGTCACGAAAGCATTGGAACAACAAAAAGAGCATAAAACAATGATAACGGGCTAAGGGAAGTCTTTCGTATTATAAACATCAAAAGAGTCAAAGTGAGTCAAAGCTCATGGCATCATTATATAACTTGTCCAATAACACCTCTACACTTAGAATTAAGTGGGGGCCAAGATAACTTTTCGGGATCTCCCTCATAGTCAAAAACATATAAATAAAAAATTAAAGTCTTTACATAACATAAGAACAAGAGATATCATCCCCAGAGTTGAGGACTCACCAAACTTGTTTTGAGAAGATAGTACTAGCCATGGGAAGGATGAGAATGATCTTGAGGAGCTCTAGTTCTTACATGGTAACATCATGTCAGCATAGATTATGCATTAGTACATTTGGATGTATTAAGCATATAGGATATAATAGAACAGTAGATAGGCAACAAAATGCATAATCGTAAGTGAGAGATAGTATATTGACAACATGACATGCATGAACAGTGTTAAAAGTAAAACATGCTTATATTGGACATATTACATGTGTAGTAAGAGACTATCATCATAGACCAAACAATTTAGCACTTGGAATCCAAGGCATTCCACCCGCTTAGAAGGTGGATGAGGAATCCACCTCTCATCTTTTGTAGTACGGGATTGCCACCACCCGACAAGATGGATGAGGTACATACCCCTTATCTATGGTAGTATGGGATTACCACCACCCAAGAAGGTGAATAAGGTACATACCCTTCATCTATGGTAGTACAGGATCGCCACCACCTGACAAGGTGGTTGAGGTACATACTCCTCATCTATGGTAGTACAAGATTGCCACCACCCGACAATGTGGATGAGGTACATACTCCTCATGTATGGTGTGGTCACTTGCAACACTATAGATACATTTCATAAATTCAACACATATATACCTTCTTTTCATCATCATAAAGTCATTCAAGTCATAGATCATGCAATGGATTATCAATAGCTTAAGAAACCTAAACCGAACATTTTATCAAATATTGGGTGGGTGTGTAATGCTAGCGTAAATCTATGCAACTAAAGAGTGAAATCATGCAAAAATTGTTGACATAAATCAACCCACCAACACTTGATAATACCACCTTGCAAAATATATTGAAACCCCTTATCAAAACTCATCATAGATCTTAGATTCATGGCTCAAATCATACATAAATAGTCATATTTTTACAAAACCCCAACATAGTTCATAGTCAAATTCACCTTGAAGCTTAAGTGATTTTCTTAAGATCCAAAATGAGATTTGGCACTTGAATTTTTGGTCAAATATTTGTCTAAGAATTTCAGATAGTATATGTCTTGTATGATATGGTGTTGAAATATGGCTAAGTATAGGTGTTTTTACGCATGAGAAGACTTAGGTCCAAGGCTTCAAAGCGTTAGACTGAGATAAAATATCTAGCAGAAAAAATACACATTTTTGTGCCCTGGTCGCATCGCGCTAGGAGCGCGGAGAGTTCTCTGGAATTTCATTTTGGGAATTTCAACTTTTGATACGGTTGCTCTAAAATTGGGGTTTGTCCAATTCTCCACTCAAAGTTGCCCCTAATCATAATTATAAATTCGGAGTTCCGATATCATGCACAAATTTTAAGATATATGAAATTTGCAATTTCGAGCACTTCGAAGGCATATTTTTGAGCAATTTTTGGGGTCATTTCACCTGCCAAATTTTGGTGAGATATTGTTCAATCATGTATCAAGCAGACCATTGTAGATAATACTCTTACGCTGAAGTATGCAGTTTTGGTTGCCAGCATCTTAACTGGCTATGACATTAATTGGGCCTGCCTCATCGCCGAGCAGATATATAAGGTCGTACTAAAGATAGTCACCTCTATCCCTTTCCCTTGTTTGATCTACAGACTTTGTGTATAGTCTATGGTGGAGATACTGCATTAGCTAGAGTGATTAGTTAAGGCCCAACACACTTTTGATCCCAGCTTAATCAAGGTTGATGACAACCAGGTAGCACTCCGGTGAGCATAACCTCTACCTCCGCCAGATATGTTCGCCCTGGTGACACTGCCTTAGGGTTCTAAGAGAGACACCACCATTACTGCTATTACTATAGAGGAGAGGCCCCCATAGCATGATACAGATGAGGAAAGGGGGCCCATTTTTGCTGCTACTGCATCAGAGGCCACTATTTCATAGCCTCCTATAGCGGGCATGGTCTACGTGTTAGCCGCTTCTATACAGGCCATGGCACAATGGTTATCATAAGCTGAGGCTAGTAGATTAGGCCATGGGTTTGTGCAAAGCTCTCAGATAATGAGAAGTTCGAGCTTGCTGCAAGGAGATCGAGGCATAAGAAGGAGATGAGGCTAGCTCGTTAATATGATCGATGGAGGAGTATTGGCCCCTCCAGACAATGTACCATTATAGGGGAGACTACGCTACAGGGAGAGGGTGGCCAGATTCAGCTAGAGATAGGCGCTTAGGCGCCCAGGTCTGTTTTTGACCCCTTTACGTGTTTATTTTATTTTATTTTTTGCATTGACGACAATACACATCTTTATCAATGGGTGTGGGTAGTTACGGACCTCAGTGAAGTCCAAGTAGCTTATGATCCATAACTACCCCAATTTTTTTATCCTGAGGTTCTTGCATGTGTTCTTTTTCCTCGTGGATATTTAATTTCTATTAAACAGGCATGTTTAGGATGTTTAGATAATTTGTGTAGCATATAGTACTAAAACTTGTGGCATATAGCATGTTTTTATGTGTTGTCTTGAAAATGGTACCCACCAAAAATTTTGATTAATTAGTAGTTACATAGTAACCAAGCTTGTTTAGGTGTTTGACAATATATGTTCTGATAAGTGAGGGTAAATTGAGATGAGAAGCATGATCTATGAGTCTTTTGTTGATAATATATGCAATGTCATGTGAGTGTGAGCTTATTTTGCTAGATACATGTATTTTATACTAATTCAGAACTTGCTCTGTTACTCTAAGTTAGGCCTTTGTTCTGAAAAAGTCCACTATAGCCTAAAAATAACCAACCAAATGATGATATATCCCTTGTGTCATGACCCAAGCCTAGGGTCTAGACGTGACACAGCGAACAGGAAGTCTGGAGACATCCCAAATAAGCCTCTTAGCATATCATGTATATATCCTTGGTTGCGGAAGCAAAACAAAACAATAACAAGAGTCACTTATTCAAAAGGGAAGTGGGACTAAGGAAAGTCTTTCATGATTATAAAAACATAAGAAGAGTCAAGCTCATAAGCATATGCAAACATAGTATCCAACAACACCTTTACTTAAGAATGGAGCAGGGGTTAATACACTTCTCGAGCTTACCCTCTTGATAATAAGTATCAAAAATAAAGAAAAAGTCTCAACATAGCATGAATAAAATAGATATTATCCTCGGAGTTGAGGAATCACCAAAAACTTTCTTCAAGAACTAAACTATCTACGTGGAAAAGGATGGTCAATAGGAGTTTCGGTCCTGATAGGTAATAATATGTAGGCATAGAGTATGCGTTAGTACTTGGAATGTACTAAGTATGCATAGCACAATGCAACATAGACATTATTCATAATATTGAAAATGCATACATATAGGTAATGGATATAATCTCAATATGACATGCAAGATCTATTCTAAGTGAGCTACTACTTGAAATCCAAGGCATAAGACCCCCTCAGCCAGGTGATCAAGGCATGGCACCCCCTCGACAAGGTGTGGTCGACTTTCCAAGGTAAACAAAACATGATAACATGAACTAGATGGATCCACTAGTAAAGCCCATTTAGGGAAAATAAAATAATCCTATGATGACATATAGTTTAGAGACTAAAGACTTTATATAAGGACCCCTTGCTTCGAACCCCCACCTTAAGCCTCAATCGGTGCTAAGTTTAATCCCATAGAATACTTGAAATGATCATAACTTTAATAACAACATGAGCAACTTGTAAGAGACATGATAAAATGACATGATAGCTCATTCACATACTTGACCTCTACTAGTGAGCTTAACTTGAATATAAGGGGAAAATATTAATCATGCTTGACCCCTCAACTTGACATGAGTAGCTCACAAGAGGATAAAATCTTGAAATAGGGCTCAACTTGTCACTTGTAACATCATAGTACTTTCCATGAATTTCATATATACTTGGGAACCATAATTATGTTTAAATCACTTGACTTGTAAATCATGCAATAATTCATCTTTAACTTGAAAATCTTTGTCATGTAATTTTGTCAAACACATGGTAGGTACATGGACATTTGCTCAAAATCATGCAATTTTGTAAAGTAATCACACAAGAGAGTAAAATCAACCATTTTAGGATCATGCAATTCAACCCACCAATCATAGTAGTAAAAACCCTTAGTTTTGGGTATCTTAAAATCCATCTCAAAAGTTCATAATAGTTCATAGTTTCATAGCTCACATCATGCATAGTCTCAATAGACATAAATTAACTTATGGAATAAGCTTAAAAATTGATATTCATGCATAATCAATCAATACTTGATAAAACCCAATATATCTCAAATTTAATAAGCATATAATACATACCCATGAAGAATCAAATCTTGAAATCATGAATTTTTTTATAAAAAGAGAGAGTTGGGCTCCATGGGTGAAATGACCTATGGATGAAGAACCGCATACCTTAAACCTTAAATTTCTTAGAGTAAACTTGAAGGAGAATTGAAGCTTGGATTGGGTCCTTGAAATCCAAAGTTGTTCTTGAGATTCTTGAATTTGAATGGGGGTTTTGGATAAAGTCTTAGACAGGATTAGAAAGGATTTTGTGAGTACTAGAGTTGAAAAATGGCTAAGTATGGAGGATTTCACGTTTAAATGGTTGGAAAAAATATGAAAAATAGGGAAAAACATACACTAGTCTGCGTCCAATCCACGATGCGAACCTAACACAGAGGACAAATTGTGCTAGTCCACACCAAGGTTGCGTCGCGCCAGGGGTGCAGATGCACACTGGAAATTGATTAATTAGCAATAATTATTTTTCATTACGAATCTTCTAAAATCCAGGTTTTACCTATGTCCTACTTAATTTCGTCCCCTGTTCAAGAATATAAAGTCAGATTTCTGAAATCACGCATAGTGTTTGAGATATTAGGAAAATACAATTATGGGGCATTCCGAAGCACATAAGGGGTGTTTCAATATCTCCCTCTTGGGAACATTCGTCCCTCGAATGTCAAAGAAATATGTGAAAGAGAAGCAATTATAGAACTTTTAGCCCAGCATGAATGCAACAAATGCATTAAACATCATTCTTAAAAAGCTTCATGTATATGCATCAATATCATCAAAATATGTCAACATGAAAATGTATTATTGAAAAATGACATGAGGGCTGAAAGTTCAAACTTGAAATCATGGATAGGACTTAATTTATTACTTTCAACTTGAGTATAGTGGAAGGGGTATGGGTATCACTTTTTCATATCCACTTCAGCTTCCCATATGACACTTTCAACTTTTTGATTCCTCCAAAGGACCTTGACAGATGCTACATCTTTGTTTCTCAAACTTTTCAGTTGTCTATCCAATATTTCCACCAGGACATCCTCATAGGTCGAATTATCCTCCACAACATCCATAACCTCTAAGGGCACTATAGCACTTAGGTCACCCACACACTTCCTCAACATTAACATATGGAAGAGCGGATGAACCATACCCATATTCGAAGGCAACTTTATATCATAAGCAACCTTACCAATTCTTCTCAAAATTCTATAAGACCCCACAAACCTTGGGCTCAATTTCCCTTTCTTGCCAAATTGAACTACACCCTTCATAGGTGAGAATTTCAAGTAAACCCAATGATCAACATTAAAATCAAGGTATTTTATCCTTACATTGGAATAAGACTTTTGTCTACTTTAGGCCATATTCAACCTCTCCCTTATCAACCTCACCTTCTCCAAAGCCTTCATAACTGAAAAACCCCAAAATGTGCTTTAAAAATGCCCATAGTCGTACTTTACATATATTTCAAAATTCGTGCATGATATCAAAAATCTGATTGCATATTCTTAATCAGGGGAAAACATTAAGTGGAGAATGGGTATAACCTAGATTTTAGAAGACCCGTAGCGAAAAATAATTTTTATAAATTTTTTCGAAAATAGTAGTTGTGCATAATGGCTCCGCAAGACGAACCCATCATGGAGCAGTGTTAATTCTTCTTTATTTTCCTTGTTTTGGCCAAGGGCATTGGTATCATAGCCACATTCCCACTTATGCACGAAAACACCTATACTTAACCATTTTTCAAAATTATATCACTCAAGACCCTCTCAAAAACCTCTCCAAGACTTAACCAAATATCTCATTCAAATTTCAAGGATTTCAAGCCTAACTTTAGAACCCAAGGATTCTCTTCAAGCTCTGAATTCTCTTCAACTTCATCTAAAGAAAACCAATGTTTGAGGTATGTGGGTTTCATCCTTTGGGTCTTTTCACCATTGGAGCGCAATCTTCCTTTTTATGAAAATTGCATGTCATCTATGGGTGTCTTTTATTATGGATTATGAGTACAAATTATTTTGGCATTTTATAAAATGTTGATTGATTATGCATAACTATCTATTTCAATCTAACACCATGAATTGATTTTGTCTATTGAGACTATGCATGTTTTGAGCTATGAAACTATGATCTATTATGAGATTTGATGAAGGATTTCAAGGTATCCTACATGAGGGTTTTACTACATATTAGTGGGTTGATTTACATGAAGTTTTCTCATCTTATTTCACTTTGGAATTGCATGATTTTGAACTAGTATGATGGACCCACCAAGTGTTTGATAAAATGTCAAGTCAAGAATTCTCAAGTTATTGATGACCTGTTTTATGATTTACAAATCAAGTGACTATATAATGATTAAGGGCTTTCAAGTATGTACTGAATTCATGAAAAGTATCTATGATTTTACAAGTATCAACTTAAGCCCTATTTCAAGATTTTACCTCTTGTGAGCCATTCATATTAAAGCAACGGTTCATGTATGACTATGATCTACTCTTATGTTTCAAATTAGGCTCACCATTAGAGATCAAGCATGCTTAAGAGCTACTCATGTCATGTTTCTTACCAGTTATTAAAGTTATGATTATTTCAAGTATTCTGTGATATTAGACTTAGCACCAATAGATTGGATATAGGCATGGACTATCTTCAAGGGCACATACTCCTTTCCTCAAACTATATGCTAACATAGGATTATGTTTTACCCTTACTATACTAGTGGATCCATTTAGTGCACTTTATCATAAAATCCACCCTGAAATGGGATGAATTCCCTTAAGGGGTTTACTTCAGCAAAATGCGATGGGCTCCCATAAGGTAAAGTATTGTTTACATTGGAAAGTAGACCACCTCTTTACCGACGAGGGGTAATCATCAGGATTCCATATTATAGATCACTTGGTCTTACTTTTGTCGGTTTGGGTCTTTTCCCACATATGTATTATGATCTAAGCAAGCTGAATGATTTATAAGCATGTTTTACTTCAAGCATTGACCATGCACGCAATATTGAGATCTCACCTATCTATTGCTTATTATTATGCATTTTGACTATATTGGTTTATATCTTGTTGCATTGCATCCTACATACTTAGTACATTCAAATGTACTAACGCATACTCTATGCCTACATGATATTACCATGTAGGAACTAGAGCACCATGTGATCATCCTCCAGGTAGGTAGTACGATCCATTGAAGCAAGCTTTGATGAGTTCTCAAGTCCGGAGACACTATCTTTAATACTCTTGCTATATTAAGACATCATTTGTTGAATACTTGTTATTATGAGGGTGAGCTCGGAAAGTGTCATGGCCCCCGCTCCATTCTATGTTAGAGGTGTTGTTGGAATATTATGATGTATTTATGTTATAAGCTTGGCTATTTATGCTATTATGATTCTCAAAGACTTCCCTTAGTCCTGCTTCCCTTGTTTTATACCTCTTGTTGTTGTTTACTTTGCCTCCACGACCAAGGATGTGTTAATGATATGGTAGGAGGCTTGTTTGGGTCCCTTCAGCTTCCCATTCATTATGTCACGTCTAGGCTCTAGGCTTAGGTCGTGACAATAACCAAATCCAGGCCTAACAAAGCTATCTCCCCCATATCAAACCACCCAATCAAGGATCTACAATGCCTACCATATAAATCTTTAAAGGGGGTCATGCCAATGCTTGAGTGGTAGCTATTGTTGTAAGAAAACTCAATAAATGGAAGATATTCGTCCCAACTACCCTTAAACTCCAAAACATAAGCCCTAAGCATATCCTCAAGATTTTGGATAGTCCTTTTGGCTTGGCCATCCATTTGAGGATGAAAATTTATGCTAAGCTTGACCTTGGTACCAAGACTCCTTTGGAAGAACCTTCAAAAATTAGAAGTGAATTGAGCACCATGATCTAAAATGATAGACCATGAAATCTAACCAACTTATGGATATATAACTTAGCATAATCGTCAGCACCATAAGTTGTTTTAATTAGCAAAAAGTGAGCCAATTTTGTCATCCTAATCAAGAATAGCCCAAATAGAGTCAAGGTGTTTCCTAGTCTTAGGCAAACCAATCACAAAATCTATGTTGATCTCTTCCTACTTCCAAGTAGGAATTTCTATGTCTTGAGCTAGGCCACCAGGTCTTTGATATTCAGTTTTCACTTGTTGGCAATTGTCACATCTGGCTACAAACTTGGCAACATCTCTTCTCAAACCACCCTATCAATATACCTCTCTCAAGTCTCTATACATTTTTATGGAACCGGCATGAATAGATTAGGACAAATTATGGGCCTCCTTCAAAATCAACTCCCTAAAGTCATTAACATTAGGCACACATAACCTACCTTAGTACCTAAGGATACTATCTCCCCCTTAGAAGAAAACCTCTACTTTACCATCCTTTATCAAACCCTTCAATTCCAGCAAGGTGGGGTCAAGGTCTTATTTTGACTTGACTTCTTCAATCAAAAAAGATTTGGAACGATCCCACTACACTACTATTTTCAACTTCATTCAACCTAACCCCTTAACCTAGCTAACCGGTGAACTTCTCTAGCTACCTCCTTGTTACCTATATCAATATGAGCTAGACTACCTATGCACACTCTGCTTATAGCATCAGCCATAACATTAGCTTTGCCGAGATGATAGTGTACACTCATGTCATAATACGTAAGGAGTTCTAACCACCTTTTTTTACCTCAAGTTAAAATTTTTTTGTTTGTAGAGTCTAGTGGTCGATAAACACATCTCCATGAACCCTATACAAATAATGATGCCAAATTTTCAAAGTAAACACCACGGCCACCAATTCAAGATCATGGGTTGGTAATTTCACTCATACAGCTTTAGTTGCCTAGAGGTATATGTTATAACATTGGTATTTTGCATCAAAACATACCCCAAACCAATCCTTGAGGCATCACAATAAACGACAAACCCTCTAGCCCTTCTGGTAAAGCCAAAATTTGAGCAGAGATGAGCTTGTCCTTCAAAGTTTGAAAACTCTTTTCACATTCATTGGTTCAAACAAATTTTGCCTTTTTTTGAGCTAGCTTTATCATAGGAGAAACAAGAGACGAGAAACCATTCACAAACCTCCAGTAGTACCCCACTAAACCCAAGAAACTCTTAATATCCATTGGAGTTAACGATCTAGGCCAATTCCTTATCACCTCCATCTTCTTAGGGTCCACTTTAATTCTGTCACCCGATACCACATGCCCTAGGAATGTAACCTCTTTCAACAAAAATTCACACTTTTCTTATTTAGCAAACAACTTCTCATCCCTCAAAATTTGCAACACATACGCAAATGATTCACATGTTCTTCTTCACACCGAGAATAAATCAATATATCATCAATAAAGACAACCACAAATATATCAAGGTAGGGTATAAAGACCATATTCATGAGATCCATAAATATTGTCAGTTCATTAGCCAAGCCAAAAGACATTACCACAAATTTAAAATGCCCATACCTAGTTCGAAAAGCCGTCTTGAGAATAACACACTCCCTCACTCTCACTTGTTGGTATCCGGACCGAAGGTCAATCTCAGAAAAGTTACTAGCTCCTTGTAGTTGATCAAAAAGGTCATCAATCTTTGGTAGAGGGTAATTGATCTTTATGCTAAACCTATTAAGTTACCAGTAATCAATGCACATTCTAAGAGAACCATCCTTTTTATTCATAAATAACATCGGTGCACCCTAAGGACACTTGTTAGGCCTTATGAAACACTTCTCAAACAAATCCCTCAACTGAACTTTTAACTCCTTCAACTCCGTCGGGGTCATATGGTAAGGGGCAATGGAAATGGGTTATGTATCAAGGAGGAGGTCTATACCAAAGTCTATTTCTCTTTCATGAGGAATATCGAAAAGATCATTAAGAAAGATATCAAAAAAATCATTGATCATCGAAACTGACTAAATGGAAAGGACTTTAGACTCAACATCCATAACCCTTACAAGATGGTAAAGGTAACCCTTAGAAATTAATTTTTGGGCTTTAAGACAAGAAATGATTCTACCCTTAACCACTATATTATGACTTTCTCACTCAAGGATGGGCTCATTAGGGGATTGGAATCTCACTTTACGAGTTCTACAATTAATGAAAGCATGATGTACATTTAACCAATCCATCCCAAGAATAATATCAAAATCCACCATGTAAAGTTCACCAAAATCACAAGGAAAGACTTTATGCAATATAAATACTGGATAATCCCTATAGACTCTTTAGCAATGATGGACTCACCAACAGAGCTAGACACTTCATAAGGTTCACACAATAATTCGGGACACGCATGAAGCTTATTGAAAATAAAAGGAGTAATAAAAGAAAGAGTGGCACCCAGATGCATACACATCATAATCAACAACCTTTAACATACCGATAATAACATCAGACACCTCATCCACTCTTTGCCTTCCTTGGAGAGCATAGAACCTATTTTGCTTTGGAACACCCCCTTGTTGGCCTCCCTTTGCTTTTTAACCCACATTAGCACCTTGGCCTTGAGGACGACTATCCCTAACCTTGTTTTGAGAATAAGAGCAATCAACAATCTTGTGATCCTTTTCACCACAACTGAAGCAAGCATTAGAGTTCTTCAAGCATGGACCACCATGGTTTCTCCCACACTTTTGCCACCAAGGATTAGTCATCATACCATTGCCAAATTGGAACCTTGGGTTAGACACCCCATCATTAGCAAATATTTTATTTGAAGCACTAGAGGACCCTTGGCCTTGATACCTTGTTGAAATCGGCCACCCTTGGAACCTTGGAACCCACCCTCAAACCGAGCCCTCTTAGACTCCCACTTCTTCTCTTCCTAAGTTTCTCCCCCCTCAAGTTGTTTGGCATATTTCATGGCTGAGATAAGTCAATATCACACACTAGCATGGCGGTACGACACTCTTCATCAGCAATTCGAACACCCCTGACACAAATTTATTTGTCCTTGATATAGGGTCGACAACCAAATGAGGAGCATACTCTGAACACTTGTTGAACTTAAGGCCATACTCCCACACACTCATGGGACCTTATTTAAGATTTATGAACTTCATCATCTTAGCCTCTCTCAACTCAATAGGGAAGAATCAAATGAGGAAGGCAACTTTGAACTCCCCCCAAGGAATAATATCATCATTTTTCCTCTTCAATTTCCATTGAACAAACCAAATTTGGGCCACACCATTGAGCTGGTAGGATGCTAATTCCACCTTCTCCTCTGAATTTACCCCCATGATAGAGATCACCTTATAGACCTCATCGATGAACTCTTGGGGATCATCCTCCGCATTAGACCTATGAAACACCAGAGGGTTCATCTTTATGAAGTCTCTCACCCTTGAGCCCAAAGTAGGAGCATGAGGAGTTTGGTCCCCTTGGTTCAATTTGCAGGTCATAGCATGGGACAACATAGTGATGGCATTTTGGAACTCATCTTGGGCATCTTGAGAAGCGAGATGGGTCGGTTGCTTCTTCGGTGTATGGGCCCTTTTTATTCTCCCTCTAGGTAGCGAAATCATCTAAAGAGCAAAATAGCATTTGTTAGGGAAGGAAGCCTTATATATACATCTAGAGCACGACATAGATCAACAAGAAGTGAAACATTTCCTAAGATGCCTCATAGCCTCCTATTCATAGTTGTGGCGCATTTCATGACCATGAATAAGACTCTAATCAACGCGGTGTGTTGGATTTCTAAGGACCATTAACAATCTCGTACTTTGATACCAAGCTTGTCATGACCCAAGCCTAGGGCCTAGACGTGACACGGCGAATGGGAAGTCCAGAGACATCCCAAACAAGCCTCTTAGCATATCATGTACACATATTTGGTTGCGAAAGCAAAATAAAACAATAAATGGAGTCAATTATTCAAAAGGGATGTGAGACTAAGGGAAGTGTTTCATGATCATAAACACATAAGAAGAGTCGAG
>DF359258.1:32144-50053 GCA_000787875.1 Solanum virginianum | reverse complement strand
CAATTTTACCCTCAGCATATATAGACATAGTATCCAACAATACCTCTACTTAAGAATGGAGCAGGCCAAGACACTTTCGAGGCTCACCCTCATGATAATAAGTATTAAACATAAAGAAGGAGTCTTAAAATTACATGAATAAAATAGATATTATCCTTAGAGTTGAGGACACACCAAAAGCTTTCTTCAAGAATCGAACTAGCCACATGGAGAAGGATGGTGGATAGGAGCTCCTGTCCCTACATGGTAATATCATATAGGCATAGAGTATGCGTTAGTAGCTAGAATTTACTAAGCATGTATGGTGCAATGCAACATAGACATAATCCATAATATTCAAAATACATACATATAGATAATGGATATAATCTCAATATGATATCTATGATCAATGCTTGTAATAAAATATGCATGTAAAATATTTAACTTGCATAATATATCATACATATGTGGGAGAAGACCTTAACTGACATAGACCATGCGAGCTACTACTTGGAATCCAAGGAATGACACCTTCTCGACCAGGTGATCTAGGCATGACACCCCCTCGACCCGTGTGGTCTACTTGCCAAGGTAAACCAAATATAATAACATGAACTAGATGGATCCACTAGTAAAGCCCATTTAGGGAAAATAAAATAATCCTATGACGGCACATAGTTTAGAGACTAAAGACTTTATATAAGGACCCATTGCTTCTAGCCACCCACCTTAAGCCTCGATCAGTGCTAAGTCTAATCCCACGGAATACTTAAAATAAACATAACTTTAATAATAACATAAGTAACTTGTAAGAGACATGATAACATGACATGATAACTCATTTATATACTTGACCTCTATTAGTGAGCTTAACTTGAATATAAAGGGAAAATAGTAATCTTGTTTGACCCCTCAACTTGAAATGAATAGCTCACAAGAGGATAAAATCTTGAAATAGCGATTAACTTGTCATTTCTAACATCATACGTACTTTTCATAAATTTAATACATGTTTGGGAACCCATAATTATCTTGAAATCACTTGTCTTGTAAATCATGCAATAATTCATCTTTAACTTGAAAATCCTTGTCAAGTAATTTTTTCAAACACATGGTGGGTACATGGACAATTTCTCAAAATTATGAAATTTTATAGTGTAATGACACAAGAGAGTAAAGTCAACCATTTTAGAATCATGCAATTCAGCCCACCAATCATAGTAGCAAAAACTCTTAGTTTCAGTGTCTTGAAATCCATCTCAAAAGTTCATAATAGTTTATAGTTTCATAGCTCAAATCATGTATAGTCAAAAAAAACATAAATTAACTCATGGAATAAGCTTAAAATGGATATTCATGCATAATCAATCAATACTTGATAAAACCCAACATATTTCAAATTTAGTAAGCATAATAATAGATACCCATGAAGAATCAAACCATGAAATCATGAATTTTTCATAAAAAGGGAGAGTTGGACTCCATGGGTGAAATGGCCCATGGATGAAGACCCACATACCTTAAACCTTGAATTTCTTGGAGTAAACTTGAAGGATACTTGAAGCTTTGATTGGGTCCTTGAAATCTAAAACTGTTCTTATGATTCGTAAATTTGAATGGGGATTTCGGATGAAGTCTTGGAGAGGTTTAGAGAGCGTTTTGTGAGTTCCAGAGTTGAAAAATAGCTAACTATGAAGGATTTCACATTTAAATGGGTATTGGGTTTTACGTCAATGCCGTTGGATGAAATATGGAAAACTAGTCTACATCCAGTCCGCGATGTGGACCAAACGCACAGGACAAATTATGCTACTTCGCGCCCAGGCCGTGCCGCGCTAGGGCACGGATGCACACTGGAAATTATTAATTAGCAAAAATTATTTTTTAGTACGGGTCTTCTAAAATCCGAGTTTGACACATTCCGCCCGGGAATGGTAGTATTAGGCATAAAATGACATAGTAAATGATTTAGGTGTGGGAAAATATAAAAATTATCCTCCGCACTCAATTTTACCCGCTGATTAAGAATATGAAGTCGGATTTCTAAAAGCATGCACAATTTTTGAGATATTAGGAAAATACGATTATGGGATATTCTGAAGCACTTGAGAGATGTTTCACCTTGTTCTAAGTATTTGAGTCTTACATGTACCTATTCTTTCTGAAAACCTAATTAACCTAACCTTATCTAGTGAAAAATCCTAAATTTGCCTCGGTCTTTTCTTGAGAATTGTAAACCTTGACTGAGGCGAAAAGCCTAAGTTAAGGGTGGCTACCAAAAATGGCCCTGGTTCAGAGGATAGATATTGCGTACTTTGCAATAGGCTAAAAGCCTAAGTTGAGGGTGGCTGGTTAAGGGTAAAAGCACAATAATAAGGGGATGAGTTAGGAAGGAGGAGAAAAAAAAAAGAAACATCATTTACCAGGTGCAAGAAAAATAAAAAATGCCTTAGATTGAGCCAAGTAGCAAAAATAAGCATAAAAACAAGGCAAAAAGCTGAATAATGAGAAAAAAGCATCCGACAAAGCTTGAATAAGTAAAAAGGGAGAATAAGGTGAAACTGACAGAGTCAGTGAGGCAAAAGTGTAGAAAAACGCAGTTTCAAGGTGGTCCATTATTCATTATTTTCCGAAAATATCATATCAAAGCCCTCTGAGCCTACTTTAAAAGCCTAGAAAGTCCTAAAGTGATCCTAGTCTAGTTAGTTAAAGGTCTGAATCATGAGTATAGGGGCAAGCCTATGTTATTAGTCATTATGCATGAATATTTGATGTGAGAGTGAGCATTTTTGCACAGTCCTAAGGTTAAACATGAAATCATCATTGAGTGTTTGATATGGGACTTCTTTCTATGAGGGCAGTTGCATTGCATTGTTAGAATTTGACTTGTTCAGTGATTGTAGACTGTTGATTGCCCCTAGCTTGTGATATTTGTGTTGTCATATGCACCAGTTTGCACTGGTTGGCTAAATAGCTATCTAATCTTGTTTTGAAAAACTGGTGTAGGAATCTGAATTTGAGATGTATATGATTCAATTGATGTGTTCTTGTCTAATCAATTGAACTGGGTCAAGGGGAGGTTGTACTGGGACTTATAGGTAATTGTTAGTATTGCACACTATGGAGATGGGCCAAGTCGCACAGTGAAATTTCCTACTCACCTTTGACCAAAGGGCTTGATGAGCTTAAATTACCATCCTGCATTCTATACACATATAGTGAAATCAGTCTCACCTTTGACCAAAAGGCTAGGTGACTTAAATTACTGTCCTGCATATTATACATTAGATAAGAATTGGGTTATCCGGTGATACTAAGTTAGGGAATCATGGGGAACACAATATCCTAGTTGCTCTCTATTATTGATTGTCTCTCGTGATAGTTAGTTTAGTTTATTTTCTTATTGATTATTGCAAACTCCCCCTTCATGGAATTGAGTTGGTTAACTGCTTGAATTGCTTATTCGTGAATTTATCTTGAGTCTACATATTCCCTGTGGGTTCGACCCTAACCTTGGTTAGGTTTTATATCTTGACAACGACCATTTTATCCTCTAAAAAGGAGGTGTAACTCGGGTGACATCAACACTCATTTTCCTTCGATATGTGGCTAGTTATCATCATTTAAGACTAGTGTTAGTGGTGAGCCCTTAGTTCAGGCCTACATTTCCTTTATGCTTTGTACTATTCAAATGAATGTATATTTTTGAATTTTTGAGAATGGGACACTTTTACTTTCTAATTTAACATAAAGGCTTTTCTATTTGAGGGAAACCAAATCATGCACCAGTTCGCATTGACTCATGTTTAGATAGTATGTTTTGAACAATAATGTTTTCATGGGATGTTTACATTTTATTTAAATGACTTCCCATAGTCCATATCCCATTTTATTTCCGCACTATGAACATATTTTACCTATGAATACTTTATACGCTAAGATGGCTTTGATGCAGTACCTATGGGTCTCTCAGTATTCGTGTTATGAATAGGCCATAGACGTGGGTCATGACAGAAAGAATGGGTCCGGGAATGGTAGTATTAGGCATAAAATGACATAGTAAATGATTTAGGTGTGGGAAAATATAAAAATTATCCTTCATTAAAAGTTGTCGGGCCTTATCCATGAGCCAAAGCTATGGGTCATAGATCAGACTATGACCCTAGATTGGAGGTTTTGTCCTAGTTAAACTTTGAACTCTAGAAATTGGTCTTGAAATCCCATCTACAAACACCATTTTAAGATGTTTCACCTTGTTCTAAGTATTTGAGTCTTACATGTACCTATTCTTTCTGAAAACCTAATTAACCTAACCTTATCTAGTGAAAAATCCTAAATTTGCTCCTGGGACCACCTTAGAATTAGAAAAATTTCTTATCTCTAAATAAAACTACGAACACCCTTCTATGGCTTGTAAAACTGACTATGGTCCGTAAAATATTTTATCTGGTGACACTCTTCCAAACTTTAGAACCCTAATTTAATCCCAATATGTATACCTTATAAACTCTTCTATGCATTGTAGATACTCTTTGTGCCATGACTCCAGAATTCAAAAATTTTAGCAAATCTTAACCCATATAAGAGGCCTATCTAGAGCCTATAAAATAATCCATGATCCATAAAGGGGCTCGTACTCACCTACATAAGAACTGAATCCTACACTTCTTTTGGATTCTGACCTTTAAACATATGGGGTTTTACAATATCTCTCCCTTAGGAACAATTGTCCTCGAATGTGCTAAACACAAGCTTGGAAGGAGTAAAAAAGTAGCTAACAACCCAACATGAATGCAAAATGCAACTAAAATATCATTGCCATGGAAATTTCAATCTCATGCAATAAATATCATTCAAATGCAATCTCATAGGTATGTATGCATGCTTCATAAAATGAAAAACTAAAATGTAAGAAAAGTTGAGGTCTTTGGGTAGTAATGGCCTAATACCTTAGGCTTCAATAGAGTGAAAGAGATGAGGGTATTATTTCATCATATCCACTTGCACTTTCCACAGCGCACTTTTGACTTGTTGATTCCTCAAAAGGACTTTGATTGATGTAACTTCTTTGTTTCTCAACTTTTTCACTTGCCAATCTCGGATCTAAACAGGAACCTCTTTATAGATCATGGCTTCTTCCATACTCACGTCTTCCAATGGCACTATAGAATTTGGATCGCTTATATACTTTCTCAATATTGATACATGAAGCACTGGATAAACCATAATTATTTCCAATGACAACTCCAAATCATATGTGACCTTATAAACCCACTTAAGAATTTTATAAGGCCCTACATATCTAGGGGAAAATTTCCCTTTCTTACCAAATTGAACCACACCCTTCATGGTTGAAACCTTCAAGTATACCCAATCATTGATATTGAACTCAAGATCCTCTTTCTAACATCAAAGTATGACTTTTGATAACTTTGAGCCATCTTTGATTTCTCCCTTATGAGTCTCACCTTTTCCATGGCATATAAAAGTATGTTAGGTCCAATCAATACCATTTTACCAACGTCGAACTAATCTATTGGAGACCTACATTGTCTCCTATACAAGACTTCAAAAGTTGCCATTTTTATGCCCGAATGATAACTATTCTTGACCCGAACCTCAAGAGGCCATAGCAATGCTTAAAAATTGGATTTCAAAATATTTTTGACCAAGGTGCTTCTTTAGGGTCACCTCCACGAGCTATGGATGGAGCCTTAGGGTGTCCTTTGGATATTCACGTGTCTTTTTATGGCTTCAAAGAAGGATCAAAGACATGTGGCCCTCCACTGAGCACTTCACGGTTTGTGGTCCTCACCACTGGCCATGAAAAGGGCTTGTGGGAGGTTCCCTTAGCTTGACAGTAACTATATGGCTTAGAATACCACTATAGCCACCTTGTACAAATTATTTAATCCACCACAGCTTGTGGTGGGGTCTTGTGAAGGCCTAGTCCCTAAAATTTTCTAATGTCTCAAAGTATCATCTCGACGAAGAGGCACCCTCCACGAACACTTGCACGATTCATGGAGCTCTGTACGGCTCATAAAGAGCTTTAGTGGAGATGCCTAAGTTATCATTCAAGGTCCTTTCATTTGGGGCTATTTGTTTAACCTCCCAAATTAGTTTCATAAATTCTATATCACTCCATGCTCTCCATAACACTTAGTTCTTTGGTAACTCATTCAAAACGCTTTTCGAATTCTCATTCTGTGATCTAATCATAGAACATTCAAGATCAAGCTAGATTCACTTTTAAACTTTTAATCCAAGCTTGTATCTGTGGTTTAGGGTCAGCATGGGTCTCCTTTATCAACCCAAGTTCAAACGAATTCCACTTGCTAAGCTTTAGGTCATATTTCTTAGCATAAAAAGATCTGGGTGGTCTATGACCTACTAAATTGAAGCTCTTTGAATTAGCTTTCCAATGCATCTAGTTCCACCCTATGTTGAGATTGGAGTGAGACGTTATGCCTATTTTTGTAGAACCTGTCAGTGTTTGAACAGTGTACTTTTATGAACCGTGAAAAGCTTTATACCCAAGAAGCCAAGGTGGTAATTTCTGGATAAAATTCTAAGGCTTATTTTATTGAGGTATTTTTGTTGTTTTAGCCCATCCCTAAGGCTTTTTATGACCTTTATACCCCCTTTTACACTTTTAAACATCTCATGTACCAATTCTAACCTCTCATTCAAGCTTTACACTTAGTTTATTTCATTACTCTTAAAACTTTTTCTTCGAGTCACGGATTCAAGGATTCAAGCGAGCATTCAATTGGAGTTTTCATTTCAAGCTAAATTCTACTCAAACTCATCTTCATAAGTAAGGTATGTGGAATTCATGCATGATCCCTTTTAATCATGAAGACCCCAAAGATTTCTTACTTCCTAATTATGAATTTAAAGTTCACTTTGAATATAAATCTTTTAAATTAGTAGTGATTTGGTTAAATTAAGATATGGGTTGTATTTAATTTATGTTTTAAAAGTGATTTAAGGTCTCTTATGTTGAATTGCATTGATATTATGAAGGTTTGAATATGCATGCCCCTTTAAATGTTGAATCTTTGCATGGGTAATTTCAAATATATCACTCCTAGTATAGGGACATCATAAAGATGGTACCAGAATGCTATGTTTATAAATAGTCCTCGGAGTCCACCATGCCGCGTCAAGTAGAGTCTTATTCATAGGTATGAAGCAGACCACATCTATGGGTAGGAGGATACCAAGCATTTTAGTAAATGTTTCATTTTTTTATAATTCATATTATTCGATGGAATGTGTCTTCAGGTTTCTTATCTCTATCCCTCCCTACCGAAAAGGGAGAGTTACTTTGGGATTGTAATGCATCCAGGCAAGGAAGATGTGGTAATTGATCATATAGATGAGTTCAAAAGGGAGTTGGTAAGGGATGTGCATCTCTAGTAAGATTGAGGGTTGGGTTGAGGGAATATAATGATGGTGGCATTGATGTTCAAAATGGGGTTGGATCTTCTATGGTTATTGATGCCAAAGCAAAACAAGGCTTGGACCCATTATTGGCTTAGTTGAAAGGGTTAGTTGTTGAAAGGAAAATGAGGGTTTTCTCCCAAAAGAGAGATAGTGTAATTCGGTACCAAGGTCGATTATGTGTTTTGGATGTTGATGGTCTTAGGGAAGTAATTATGAGTGAAGCCCACAACTCTCTTTATTTTGAACATTCGGGATCCACCAAGATGTATCGATATTTGAGGGAAATGTATTGGTGATATGGTGTCTAGATTTGTATCTGGATGCTCTAATTGCCAACAAGTAAAGGTGGAATATCAAAGGCCCGGTTGTTCTGCCCAGGACATTGAAATTCCTACTTGAAAAAGGGAGAAATGTGAATATGGACTTTGTGATAGGGTTGCCCGTACTCAAAAGCAATTTGACTTAATATGGATAATTGTTGAAAGAATGACTAAATCGACTCACTTTTTATCGGTTAAGACTACTTGCAATGCTAAGAACTATGTCAAGTAATACAATCAGGAGTTGGTTAGACTGCATGGTGTGCCTACATCTATTATTACGAATAGTGGTGCCCAATTTACTTCTCACTTTTGGAAATCATTTCAAAAAGGCTTGGCACGAAGGTAAAGCTATGTACCCATTTTCATCCTTAAACTGATGGACAAGTAGAAAGGACAGTTCAAACCTTGGAGGTCAAGTTGAGGGATTGTGTGTTGGAATTCAAAGGGGAATTAGGATGATCATCTACCACTCATTGAGTTTGCATACAACAATAGTTATCATGCTAGCATTGGAATGGCACCATTTGGAGCTTTGTATGAGCGAAGGTGTTGATCCCTGATGAAATGGTTTGGGTTAGGTGAGATGGCATTGGTTGGCCTAGACTTGGTGTTGGAGGCTACGGAAAAGGTAAAGTTGATTTGAACAAGGTTGAATATAGCTCAAAGTCATCAAAAGTCTTATTTAGATGTTAGAAAGAAGGACCTTGAGTTTCTTGTCAGTGATTGGGTGTATGTGAAAGTTTCTCCTATGAAGGGTGTAATGTATTTTGGTATATAAGTGAAAGTTTCTCCTGGTATATAAGTCCTTATGAGATTGTTTAGTGGATTAGTGAAGTAGCTTATACGTTGGATTTGTCTTTAGATATAAGTTTCGTTAACCCGGTGTTCCATGTGTCCATGTTAAGGAAGTTGATTGGTGAGCATAGTTCGATTGTTCCTTTGGAAGGTATTGAGGTTGAAAGAACTAACTTATGAAGAGGTTCTAGTTGAAATTTATGATAGGCAAATGGAAAGAATTCCTAACAAGGATATTGCTTTGGTTTAAGTGCTTTGTAGGAACCAACATGTTGAAAGTGCTAGGTGGGGAGTGGAATCAAGTATGATGCGATGATACTCCTATCTTTTCCAATATACTCAAGCCTATAGTATTAGGTTCTTCATACTCTAAATAGTTCTACTTCTTTCACTCTTATGCTTTCATGACATGGCATGCATATATCTGCACCAAAATGATCTAAAAAGATGTTTTGACATACGTTTTACTGACTATGATTTTCAAGTGATAAGTATTGCACTGTGTCCTTAAGTTGAAATGTTTCATGATCAAGTCAAGCCTTTCAATTCATGTTCTAGATCATTCAAGGATGAATTTTCCCAAGGGGGAGATGATGCAAGGGCTCGGACTTCGGGAGGCCTTAGCGATGCTTAAAATTAGGTTTCCAATGTTTTTAACCAAGGTGCCTCTCCAGGGTCACCTACATGAGCCGTAGATGGAGCCTTAGGGTGATCTTTGGACATTTATATGTCTTCATGTCACTTCAAGGAAGGATTAAATGTATATGGCCCTCCACTGAGCCCTTCAGGGTTTGTGGTCCTCACCATTGGCCATGAAAAGGGATCGTGGGAGGTGCCCTTAGGTTGAGAGTAACTGTATGGCTAAGAATACCAATATGGGTACGTTTTATGGGTTATGTAACCCACCACGGCTCATAGTGGGGTCTCATGAAGGCCTAATCCCTGAAATTTTATAGCTATCAAAGTACCATCTCGATGATGAGGCACCCTCCACAAACACTTGTATGGTCCGCGGAGCTCCATATGACTTCTGAAAAGCTTTCATGGAGATTCCAAAGTTATCTTTCAAGGTGTTTTCATTTGGGGCTATTCCTTTAACTCCTAAATCAGTTTAATGCTTTCCATATCACTCCATGCGCTCCATAATACTAGGTTCCTCATTCAGCTGTTCAAAATACTTGTTGAGTCCTCCTTCCAAGTTCTAATCATGGAACATTCAAGCTCAAGATAAATTCACTTTTATGCCTTAAATCCAAGCTTATATATATGGTTTGGGTTTATCATAACTCTTCTTCATCAAGCCAAGTTCAAAGGAATTCCATTTGCTAAGCTTTTCGAATGAACCAATAGAAGGGAAACTTTAAAAGGTCATATCTCTTAGTGCAAACCGAACTAGGTGGGCTACAACCTACCAAATTGAAGCTCTTTGAATTATCTTTCCAACACATCTGGTTTCACCCAATCCTGGGTTTGGAGTAAGAAGTTATGCCCATTTTTATAGAACCTAACAGTGCTGAAACAGTGCACTTTCATGAACCGTGAAAAGTTTCACGACCTATGAAGCCACCCATGGTAATTTTCAGATAAAATTCAAAGGCTAATTTTATTGAGGTATTTTGGATATTTTGGTCCATCCCTAATGCTTTTTAGGACCTTTAAACCCCTCTTTATACTCCTAAACATCTCCTATACTAATTCTAATCTCTCATCCAAGCTTTACACTTAGTTTATTTCATTATGCTCAAGACTTTCTCTACAAGTTACTCATTCAAGAATTCAAGCTAGTATTCAATTGGGGTTTCCATTTCAAACTAGATTTTTCTCAAACTTATCTTCCTAAAAAAGATATGTAGGGTGATTCATGACCCCTTTCAATCATGAAGATCCCAAAGATTTCTTACTTCTTAATTTCGAATTTCAAGCTCACTTTGAATATGGGTCTTTTAAATTAGTGTTGATTTGATTAAATTGAGATATGAATTGTATTTAATTGATGTTCCTAAAGTAATTTAACCTCTATTATGCTCAAATGCATCGATATTATGAATGTTTAAATATTCACGTCTCTTTAAATGTTGAATTTATGCATGTGTAATTTCAAGTACACTTTAATTGTTGATTTCTTGTAAGGACCCGGACTTTGAAATACCTTAATGGTGCATGAAAATTTTTTTCTGGAAAGTTTTGGACTAAGGCGACACTAGAAGATCACCTCCACGGGTTGTGGGTAGTCCACAAACCATGTGGAGAAGTCTTGAGGTGGCCCTTGGCCTTGTGTGTACAGTACTTGGGCTTAAGGTGGAGTTCAAGACTAAGGCATCTTCATTGAGCCATTCACGGCTGATGTGACACCTCAGTGGCCATGTGGTGGCTTGTGAAATGAGCCTTGGGCTTGAAAATAATATGTTTGACTAAGGGACTTAACACACGAACCCCTATACAGGTCATGTGGCATCACACGGGTCGTATGATGGTCTGTAAGGATGTTGGCCTGAAAACTTTTTAAGTATGAAAACACCATCTCAGAACTTAGCCAGTGAACATTTTCTCTACGTAAGGTCTCACGGATAGTCATATGGTCCGTGTGACATCACACGATCCCTGAGGCTTCATTACGGGACCATTGGCAACTTCTTGAAGGTTGTTTCATTAATGACTTTCTCGTAATTTTGGTTATTCCTAAGGGTCACTTGACTTTCTAACCTATCCTAAACCCTAAGAAAAGACCTATACTCCTCTATTCCTTTTCCAATTCATTTCATACACTTAGAATATTCAAATTTCTGTTATCTAAAGACTCCTCTCAAGTGAACCATTGGAGATTAGCTTGGAGGTTCACAATGTCACCCAAGTTACACCTCTTTTTAGAGGATAAAGCGGTCGTTGTCTAGATAAAAAAACCTAACCAAGGTTAGCTCCAACCCAAAGGAATATGTAGACTCAAAGAAAATTCATTAATAAGCAATTCAAGTAATTAACCAACTCAATTCCCCGAAAAGGGGGGGGTTTGCAATATTCAATAAAAATAAACTAAACTAACTACCACAAGAGACATCAATAATGGAGAGCAACTAGGGTATTGTGTTCCCCATGATTCCCCAACTTACTATCCCTAGATAAACCAATTCATATCAAGTGTATAGCATCTAGGACGGTAATTTAAGTTCACCAAACCCTTTAGTCCAGGTGAAAGGTGAATTTCACTTTGTGACTTGGCCCATCTCCATAGTGTGCAATACTAACCATCACCTATAGTCCCAGTCAAGTTCCCATGGGTCTAGTTCGGTAGATTAAAATGAGAACATATCATTAAATCCCATTAATCAATCTCTTTTCCTATTCATTACCACCTGGATCGGGAAGGTAACACTAGGCAATTTCTAATATTGGCCACCACTAGAAAACATGCAAAACAAAGAGAATTAATTAATACATGGAAATACCCAATCAAAGAATTGCAAAATATCTGGGTCTACTTTGTTAGATCTTCGATTAAATTAATTCACAACAGTATTCTTCTCCAAATTTTGAGGTTTCCAAGTACAAAACTCTAAAAGTAATCTCTAATGATGTTCTCTACTATATTCCCCTAAAAAAATAACCTTACAGGTACTATTTATAGTAATTACAATTAAGTCTTAAAAAATAAAAAATCTAGTCGGTGACTTTCTACAAACCTATTTACAACTCATAGTGTCTTCTACTAGTTGTAATCAGGGTCTCGTGATCAGCTTTTGGATCTTGGACTTCACATACACAAAACATCTTCATGACTCATAAATATATTTATGAATCGTATTGACCTCTCGTAGACTTCAACTGCTTCAATCGATCCTTCACTGCAAATCTTCACAAGACCCATCTATACAACCTGTGGAATGCTCTACGACTCTATAGAGTTCTTTTATAACTAAACTTCAAATCTCATCCTTCACTGAAAATCTTCACGAAACCCACTCTATGACTCGAAGAATGATCTACGACTCATAGAGGGAAAATATGCCAACCTACTTTCCTACAAATCTTATCATAAAGACATATAAAAACCATAAATGCCACATTTGGGAACACATAAAATCCTAAGTTTTAGGCATTAGAAGTGTTGTATTTTGACAGCACATCAACACCTTAAACTTAAAATCATTGTTTGTCCTCAAGCGAGGACTCAATCTATATAGACAATACAGTAGCACATAGACCTCAACTCAATGGCATACATCACATATAGTTCAAACTCAGATACCCACAATAACTTTTCAAAACAAGATCAGAGAGCTATTTTGCAAACCAAAGCTCATTGGTGCATGTGACAACATAATTATGACAAGCAAGGGAATATCAATAGTGCACAATCACTGAACAAGTTAAATACTAACAATGCAATGCAAGTGCCCTTACAGGAAGAAGTCCCATTTTTGACACTCACTGATGATTTCATATTTAGCTTTGGGACTGTGCAAAAACACTTACTCTCACAAAAGATATTCATGCATGATGACTAATACCATAGGATTACTTAGACATTCAACTAACTGGACTAGGATTACTTTAGAAATTTCTAGGCTTGTAACGTAGGCTCAGGGGGCTTTGGTATGATATTTTAAAAAATAGTGACTAATGGCCCTTCTTGAAACTGTATTTTTCCATACTTTTGGTTCACCAACTTTACTATTTTCACATTATTCTCCCTTTTTTCTTATTCAAGCTTTTTCATGTACTTTCTTATCATTTTTCAGCTTTTGTGTTATTTTTACACTTCATTTTGCTTTTTTAACTCAATTTAAGGCATCTTTCATTTTTCTTACTCCTGATACATGTTTTTTCTTCTTTTTCTCCTCTTTCCTAACTCACCTCCTTATTTTTGTGCTTCTCCTTTACACTAACTACCCTTAACTTAGGTGTTAGTCTATAGTGAAGTATACAATATCTATTCCCCAAACCAGGGACACTTTTGGTAGTCACTCTTAACTTAGGCTTTTTATCTAAGTCAATTAGAATATCACGTGCAGGACGGTAATTTAAGTTCACAAACCCTATGGTCCAAGTGAGAGGTGAATTTCACTATGTGACTTGGCCCATCTCCATAGTGTGTAATACTAAGTAGGTAACAATAGGCAAGTTCTAATTTTGGCCACTACTAGAAATAATGCAAAATAAAGAGAATTGATTAAATACTTACAAATACCCAATCAAAGAATTGCAAAATATTCGGGTCTACTTTATTAGATCTTCATGGTTCCCAAAACCCTAGTTGTAGATTTAGCTACTCATGTTATGGGTAGATAAAGATATTATGAATTGAGAAAACATAATTAAAAATTTATCCAATTAAATTGAGAATCAAGCAAATCCAATATTGATTGAGAATCACAAGATGTAAGATCAAATTAATTCACAAGTGTATTCTCCTCCAAATATTAAGGTCTCCAAGTAAAAAATCCTAAAAGTACTCTCTAATAACGTTCTCTATTGTACTCCCCTGAAAAATAACCTAAAAAGTACTATTTATAATAACTACAATTAAGTCCTAAAAAATAGAAAAATTAGTCAGTGACTTTCTACAAAACCTATTTACAACTCGTAGGGTCTTCTACGAATCGTAATCGGGGTCTCATAATCATCTTTTGAGATCTTGGACTTTACTTTCATGAAAAATCTTTATGACTCATAAACTTATTTATGAATCGTATTGACCTCTCGTAGACTTTAACTTCTTCAACCCGTCCTTCACTGGAAATCTTCACGAAACCTATCTATATGACCCGTGGAATGCTCCATGACTCATATAGAGGTCTTGTATAGCTGAACTTCAAATCCCATCCTTTATCAAAAATCTTCATGAAATCCACTCTACGAATTTTAGAATGTTATACGACTCGTAGAGGGTCTTGTAAACCATCAAAAACCTGAAATTTGCTGCAATTTAGTCCCAAAGTCATGCTAACCTACTTTCCTGTAAAACTAAACATAAAAATACATAAAGCATAAATATCGCCTTTGGAAACACACAAAATCCTAAGTTTTAAGCATCAGAAGATTTTATTTTTGACAATACATCACTTAAGGAAGGACCTGCTTCTTCAATCAGTTTCTTCTTTATTTTTCTCGGTTATCTAAGGTATGTGGGATTGATTCATGTTATCTTTTAACCATGATGTCCCCAAACTCTTTTACTCTTTGATTTATGAAATTAATCTTACTTTGAATATGACTCTTTTGAATTATTATTTATTTGATTCAATTGAGATATGGGCTATGTTTAATTAATAGTTTAAATGTGATTTAAGCCCTAATATGTTAAATTACATTGATATTATGAAGATTTGAATATGTGTGTCCCTTTTAAGTGTTGATTTAAGCATGGATAATCTAAAGTATGATTTAAATGTGAATTTATTCATAGATTTACTTGAATTTTATATTATATTATTCATTTAAGGTTGAATCTCTTTTGCTCATGCTATTCTCTCATCATTCATGGTATATGCACACATGAGCATTGGTTTTCATAAAGATTATGAAGTGGGTTATGACCCAAATATGTTTATATAATTTTGATAAAAATATGGTTAAGACTAGAATATGATCACATAAACGTCTATGATATGGCTCTTTGAGCAACTCTGGGTGTTTAGACCATTTGGATATATATGAATGAGCTATTCCTATGTATGAAAGTATTATTTAGTTTTTGAGCCCAAGTATGCATGATTATGAAGAATATTTAGCTTTTAAGCCTTAGTATGCAATGAAATGATTTGAAAGGGCTGATGCCTCTTTTGAAAAGCATGTATATGTATATGTATTCTTTTGGGATTATGACCTAGAACTGAGATGACTTTTGGGATGGGGGCTATCTCCAAGGGTCCAGTACCCAAGTCCCACAACTCTGTGCTAGCATAGTATATATGTATGGCCCTTTAAGTGATGGTTATGATATGATATGGAAATCCTTCTAAAATGACTGAGTCATAAAAAATGTGGTCATCAAACCAAAATGAAGGGATTATAAGGTGTGACATAGATTACTTTTGCCAAATAATATTCTCGTACCCGATGAGAGGGTTTCACTAGGCAACATTCATGTAATAGCTCACTGAGTTTGAGATGTCGGTTATGGTATCCTCCCCTCTATGTTAAAGTATTTTGGCATTGCATGTATCATGGATTTCATGGCATATTGATATATTACTCTTTCTTGTGTATATGCTTCTTTCTATATATGTGCCCTTGCCATCTATTATTGAATACTGGTTTGATGAGTTCATTTACATTGCATGTCTGTATACTTAGTACATTCAAACATACTAACAGATAATCTTTTCCTCCATGATCTAACCATGTAGGGACTGGAGACTATCTTCGCCCACCTTTTGACAGTTAGCTCAGACTGTGAAAGTTGTTGTGGTGAGTCCTATTATCCAAGGACTAAGCCATCATCCATTTACCTATTATGTTTCTTCCTCTTATGTTTTATTTACTTTGATGGTGACCTCGGGATTCTCCTTTCTCAAAATAAGGGCCTTTCACCAAAGTAAAAGATTACTTTGTTCACCTTCATCCTATTCTATGACGTAGAGGCATTATTGGACAAAATGTTAACTCTTGTATAGATTTGTGTTATGTCTTGCTATTTGCTTATGGAGATTATGATTATGGTTATCTAATAAATGTTGTTAATATGATGATTTGCTTATAAAGAGATGTGGATATTTGGAAAGTCCTAAGTCCCATTCTATCCCCATAGTATGAGTCACACCTACCTGCCTCTTAGTTATTACGTGTTATGTGCTATGTGTTATATGGATCAGACTATTCCCTATCCCTATGACATCCCCTTACCATGTGTCATACTTTTTCATTCCTTAGAACTATGTGTTAATACTTCATTATGTGCTTCCAAACCAATGATGTGAAGTTAGATACTTTAAGGCTTTTTTGGGCACTTTCAGGTCCCGATTCGCCATGTCACTCCTAGACCATAGGTCCGGGTCATGACAAGCTTGGTATCAAATCACTAAGTTTATAAATATTCCTTGGGTCCCACATGCTATGTTGAGTAGAGACCTATTCATGGGTGTGAAGTACACCATATCTATCATTGGGAGGTTATGATGGTGTTCTAGGAATTGTCTCACTTCTTCTGGTCTTTTGTCATTCTTGCATACTCTCAATAGATATAATCAAATCATGGTATAAGCTTAAAATAGATAGTCATTCTTCTGGTCTTTTGTCATTCTTGGATCGTGTATTAAGACTTCCTAACCTTGATAATATCCTTGCTATATTATAGAATATGCCTCCATGAAGAGCCCCTCTACTAAGACAGACCTCGATTAATGAGGACCAAGTCCCTCAAGAACCTATGGGAAAGCCGGTCACTTATGGAGATTTTCGTACTGCTATTTCCATGCTTGCCAAGTGGTGACCAACCATGCTATTAATGCTAATCCTCCTCCCATGCTCCATGATGGCTATAAGAGTCTAAGATTTTACCCGGATCAATCCTCTAGAGTTTTATGGATCAAAAGTTAATGATGATGCTCAAGATTTTATTTATAAACACTATAAGATATTAACTATTATAGGAGTGACTTCAAAGGAGAAAGCTGAGCTAGCTGCTTATCAATTAAAGGATGTGGCTCAAGTGTGGTACACCTAATGGTTGATGGAGAGGGTCTGTAGTGATGGGGTTAATTAGGAAGAGTTTAAATTTTTCTTTCTAGATCACTTCTTTCCTCTTGAGCTTAGAGAGGCAAAAATGATAGAATTCATCAACCTCATATAGGGGTGTATGAGTGTAAGGGACTATGCACTCAAGTTCCCAAAGCTCTCAAATTATGCTCCTACGCTAGTAGCTGACCCCCGTGTAAGAATGCATAATTTTATTTTTGGGTTCTTTGATTTTGGTTGTGAAAGAATGCCATACAGTTATGCTTATTCAGGATATGGACATCTCCAAACTCATGACATATGGTGAAAAGATTGAAGGGGAAAAGCTCAACGAGCAGAAGATGAATGATTCTATGAGGACCCGTTATAATGGTGGGGTCTCCAATTCCAAGGGTGGTGGTGGTTATGGTCGCTTCTAATTGGGCCAAGGTTGTAATGCACGTTTTGATAATTGTCACGATCCAAGCCTAGGGCCTAGATGTGACATGGAGAATGGGAACCTAAAGGGACCCATACAAGCCTCTTAGCATATCAATCAAACATCCTTAGTCGCAGAACCAAAGTAAACAACAACAAGATACATAATAAAAGGGAAGCAAGACTAAGGGAAATCTTGATATTCATAAAATCTTAAAGAGACAAGCTCATAGCATAAGTACATCATAATATCCAACAACACCTCTA
>DF359258.1:815-31437 GCA_000787875.1 Solanum virginianum | reverse complement strand
TAATCATACATGAACCCTTGCATTAACATGAATGGCTCACAAGAGGTAAAAGAAAACTCTAAATAGGGCTTAACTTGTAGCTTGTAAAATCATAGATAATTTTCATGAATTCAATACATACTTGAAAGTACTTAATCATCATATAGTCACTTGACTTGTAAATCATTAAACAAATGATCAATAATTTGAGAATTCTTGACTTGACACTTTATCAAACACTTGGTGGGTTTATGATACTAGTTCAAAATCATGCAATTCAAGAGTGAAATAAGATGAGAAAACTTAAACTTAATCAAACACTTGGTGGGTTTATGATACTAGTTCAAAATCATGCAATTCAAGAGTGAAATAAGATGAGAAAACTTAATGCAAATCAACCCACCATCATGTAGTAAAACGCTCATTAGAGTACCTTGAAATCCATCATCAAAACTCATATTAGATCATAGTGTCATAGCTCAAAACATGCATACTCTCAATAGATATAATCAAATCATGGTATAAGCTTAAAATAGATAGTCATGCATAATCAATCAATATTTCATAAAACCCCAACATGATTCATGCTCATAATTGATAATAAGAGATACCCATAGGTAATACAACTTGAAAGCATGCAATTTTCATGAAAAGGAAGATTGGGCTCCATGGGTGAAAGGACTTAATGGATGAAACCCACATACCTCAAACTTGGGTTTTCTTGAGACGATCTTGAAGGAAACATAGAGCTTAAAGTGAATCCTTAAGTTCTAAAGTTAAGCTTGAAGTCCTTGAATTTGGAATGAGATATTTGGTTAAGTCTTGGAGAGGTTTTTGAGAGGGTCATGAGTGATATAGAGTTGAAAAATGGCTAAGTATAAGCGATTTCAAATTTTAGTAGGATGCGGCTATAACCCCAATGCCCTTGGGTGCAAATGAAAATCAAGGAAAATTTTGTACTTGTTTGTGTCTTGTCCGCAATGTGAACCTAACATGAAAGATATTTTTACACTGCTTCGCGCCCCTGGCACATCGTGGCTAGGGCATGGATGCTCTGTGGAATTCGTAAATTAGCAAAAATTAATTTTTTCTATGGGTACTCTAAAATGTAGGTTATACTCATTTCCTACTCAATTTTGTCCCCTTGTCGAGAACATGAAGTTGAATTTTTGAAATCACACACGGATTTTGAGATATATGGAGATTGTGATTATGAGCATTCCGAAGTACATTTTTGGGGCATTTTAATATCTCTCCCTTGGGAACATTTGTCCATGAATGTCAAAGAAACATGCAAAAGAGAAGTAATCATAAAGATTTTAGCCAGATATGAATGTAACAATGAACTTGAACATCATTTTCAAAAATGTCAACATGAATGTCAAAAATCACCATAAACTTGCCACCATGAACATGAATGCACGCAAAATGGCATAGGGGTTGAAACTTAAGACATGAAATCATGTAGGGGACTTAGATTAGTACCTTTAGCTTGAGTAGAGTGGAAGAGATATGGATATTTNATCCAAGGGCACTATAGCACTTGGGTCACCCACATACTTTCTCAACATAGACACATGGAAGACCATATGAACCATATTCATCTCCATAGGCAACTCTAACTCATATGAAACCTTACCAACTCTTCTCAAAACTTTATAAGAACCCACAAACCTTGGGCTTAATGGCCCCTTCGTCCATATGTAACCTTACCCACTCTCCTCAAAACTCTATAAGGACCCACAAACCTTGGGATCAATTTCACTTTCTTGCAAAACCAGACCACACCCTTCATGGGTGAGACTTTCAAGTAAACCAAATCACCAACCTTAAACTCAAGATCTTTTCTCCTCACTTCGGAATAGGAGTTTTGTCTACTTTGGGCTGTTTTCAATCTCTCCCTTATCAAACTCACCTTTTCCAAGGCCTCCATGACCAAATCCGAGGCTAGAAAATCCATCTCCCCCACTTCAAACTACCCAATAGGGGAGCTACAATGCCTACCATATAATGCTTAAAAGGGAGCCATACCAATGCTTGAGTAGAAGCTATTGTTGTAAGCAAACCTAATAAGTGGAAGATGTTCATCATAACTACCCGTAAACTCCAAAACACAAGCTCTAAGAATATTCTCATGAGTTTAGATAGTCCTCTCAGCTTGACCATCCATTTGAGGATGAAAAGTCATGCTTAGCTTAACCTTGGTACCAAGACCTCTTTGGAATGACCCCAAAAGTGAGACGTGAATCGAGCACCACGATCCAGAATAAGAGACAAGGGTACCCCATGCAATGTAACCAACTCATGAATATATAACTTGGCATAATCTTCGATACCATAAGTGGTTTTGACCGGTAGGAAGTAAGCTGACTTTGTCATTCTATCCACAATAACCTATATAGAGTTAAAGTGTTTTTTAGTCTTAGGTAACCCAACCAAAAAATCTATGTTGACATCTTCCCACTTCCAAGTAGGAATCTCTATGTTTTGGGCTAGGCTACCCAGCCTTTGAGGTTTGGCTTTCACTTGTTGGTAATTGTCACATGATGATATTAACTAGATAATATCTCCCTTCATACAACCTCCACCAATAACCTCTCTCAAGTCTCTATACAACTTTGTAGAATTGGGGTGAATGGAATAGGATGAATTATGGGCCTCCTACAAGATTAATTCTTTCAAATCAACCACTTTGGCACACACAATCTACCTTGGTACCTAAGGGAACCATCTGCCCCTTAGGAGAAAACCTCCACTATACCATCTCTCACCAAGGCCTTCAACTCTAGCAAGGCGGGGTCAAGATCTTGTTTTGCCTTCTCCTCCTCAATCGAGGAAGATTTAGAACCATTAACAACCACTATACCACAATTATCAACTTTATCCAACCTAACCCCTAATCTTGCCACCTCCTTGCCACCATCATCAACATGAGCTAGACTAACCATGCACACTCTACTTAGAGCATCCACTATACCATCATCTCCAAATTTAAGGTATGTGGATTTCAACCATTGGGTTCTTTCACCATTGGTGTTCAACCTTCTTTTTCATGTAAATTGCATGTTTTCAAGTTGATTATTTATTGGTATCTTCTACTATAAAATTTGAATATAAACTATGTTGGGATTTCATAAAATATGAATTGTTTAAGCATGTTTTGGGCTATAAATCTATGATCTATGATGAGAATTGATAAGAGGTTTTATTGTATCTTACATGAAGGTGTTACCAAGTGTTGGTAGGTTGACTTAACTTAAGTTTTCTCACATGATTTTACTCTTGAATTGCATGGTTTTGAAATAGCATCCCACCAAGTTTTTGATAAAATGTCTGGTTAAGGGTTCTTGAGTTATTGATGATCTATTGCATGGCCTATGAGTCAAGTGACTATATAATGATGAAAGGAATGTTTGTATGTGATAATTTCATAAAAAGTATCTATAGTGTTACAAGTTAACCACACTTTGTTGAGGGGGTGCTATGCCTCAACCACTATGATGGAAGGTACTGTGTCCATCTACCAGTTAAGGGGTATATACCTTAACCACTATGATAGAGGGTGCTATGTCCCTCTACCATGTTGAGGGGTATATATCTTAACCACATTGATGGGGCATGACAAGCCCATCTACCATGTTGAGGGTTATATACCTTGACCATTATGTTGGGGGGTGATATGCCCATCTACTAATTGAGGGGTATATACCTCAATCGCCTTCCAAGGGGATGACATGCCTTGGATTCCAAGTACTATTTTTCTTGGTCTATGATGATGGTCTCTTCCTATATATGTAATATGTTGTTCTATACAAGCATGTTTTACTTCAAACATTAATCATGCATATCATGTTACTAATATACTATCTGTTGCTTATGATTATGCAATTTGATTATGTTGCCTATCTATTATTGCATTGAATCCTACATACTTAGTACATTTAAAAGTATTAATGTATACTCTATGCCTACATGATGTTACTATGTAGGAACCGAAGACCCTCACGATCATCCTCCTTATGGCTAGTTGGTCATCTTGAAGAATAGCTATTGTTGAGTCATCAAGTTTAGGGATACTAGATTTGCAATGCTACTTTTGTTATCTCTTATGTTGAACTTTGATACTAAAAGGGTGAGCATGGAAAGTGTCTCGGCCCCCACCCATTCTATGCTAGAGGTTTTGTTGGAGAAGTTATGCAATTATGCTTGAGCTTTGACTTTTTTGATGATTTATGCTATTAAAGACTTCCCTTAGGCCTTTTATCCTTGTTTATACTCTCTTGTTGTTACTTCCTTTGCTTCCACGACCAAGGATGTGTAATGATATGCTAAGAGGCTTATTTCGGGTCCCTTTAGGTTCCCATTCGTCATGTAACATTAGGACCTAGGCTTGGATCGTGGTAAACTTGGTATCAGAGCACTAGGTTGTAAATTGTCCTCGACATCCAACACACCACATCAATTAGAATCTTATTCATGGTTGTGAAGTGCACCACAACTATGAGTAAGAGGCTATGAAGCATTTTAGAATGTTTCCCTTCTTCTTGATCTATGTCATTCTATAGAAGTTAAGGTAAGATTTTCCCCTAACGAATGTTCTTTGCTATTTTAGATCATGCCGATTCCAAGAGGAAGAAGAGCCTGCACTCCCAAAGAACAACCAATTCATGAAGAGTTCCCAGATGCTATTACCATTAGGCCAAGCTATGACTAATCAAATCAATCAAGGAGACCAAGCCCCTCATGTTCCTACTCGGCATCTAGGGTAAGGGATTTCATGAGAATAAACCCACCGGAGTTCCATGGGTCTAAAGTGGATGGAGATCCTCAAGAATGTATTAGTGAGGTGTACAAAGTGTTGTTTATTATGGGTGTTATATTAGAGGACAAGGCGGAGTTGGCGGCTTACCAACTCAAGGGGGTGGCTTAAATTTGGTTCTCTCAATAGAAGGAGGAGAAGGGGAACAACAATGTGATCCTTTGGGAGGAGTTTAAGGCAATATTTCTCAACTAGTTCTTTCCTCTTGAGCTAAGGGAGGCCAAAATGATGAGGTTCATGAATTTAACTGATGTCATCCTTTGGGAAGAGTTCAAGATATTTCTCAACCTAGAGCTAAGTTAAGACAAAATGATGGAATTTATGAACCTCAAGCAAGGGTATATAAGTGTGAGGGAGTATGCCCTCAAGTTCAACCAACTCTCTAAATATGCTCCATAATTGGTGGCCGAGCCAAGGTCTAGGATGATCATATTTATGATGGGTGTGTCTGACTTGGTAAATGAAGAATATCGTGCCACCATATTGATAGATGATATGGACTTGTCCCACCTCATGACTTATCCCGAACAATTGGAGGGAGAGAAGTTGAGAAAGAGGAGATTACATACTTAGTACATTCAAATGTACTAACGCATACTCTATGCCTACATGATATTATCATGTAGGAATCAGAGCAATTCACGATCATCCTCCAAGTGGCTAGTTTTGGTATCTTGAAGATAAGTTTTTAGTGAGTCCTCAAGTTCGGGGACACTAGCTATGCTACTCTTGCCTATGTTATTTATCTATTTTGATCTTTGATACTATGAGGGTGAGCCCAAAAAGTGTCTTGGCCCCCACCCAATCTATATATAGAGGTGTTGTTGGAACAATTGATGTATCTACACATTGAGCTTGACTCTTGAGTATTTTATGATTACCTAAGACTTCCCTTAATCCCTTTATCCTTATTTGTATCTCTTCTTGTTGTTGTTTTGCTTCTGTGACTAAGGATGTGTAACTGATATGCTAAGAGGCTTGTTTGGGGTTCCTTCAGGTTCCTTATTTGCCATGTCATATCTAGGCCCTAGCCTAGGGTCGTAACAAACTTTGTATCAGAGCTGAAATAACCCTAAAAAGTCCTTGAAAATGTGCCTCATAAATGCCCAAAATTGTAATTTACATATATCTCAAAATTAGTATCTATATATCTCAAAATCTATGCTTGATATAAAAAAATTTGACTTCATATTCTCGATCAGGGGGTCAAATTGAGTAGGGAATGGGTATAATCCTGATTTTAGAGCAAATGAATTGCAATTTCGTTTTTCCAAATTGCAAATTCTAGTGAGTAATGCATACCCCTGGCATGACGCGCAAAGGGCACGTTATAGTGAATCTTTGTTCAGTTTTGTCTATCTTTGTCTGAGACTTTTTGCTCTTGGGTCTAAGTGTTCCCATGCGTGAAAATACCTATACTTAGCCCTATTTCATCCTGACATCATACAAAACATTCTTCAATACTCACTCAAACACGTAGACAAATATTTCACCCAAAATTTAAGTCCCAAAACTCAAACCAGATCTTAATGTTTTCATTCAAGCGTCAAGTCTCCATTTCAGATCTTCTTCAAGGATTCTCTAAAGTTAAGGTATGTGTGTTTGATTAAGGGTTCCTTTTGCCCATGATGCCCAAGCTTTCTTTTTACTTATATTGCATGATTTCAAGTTGATTTACTTATGGATCTTACTTATTATGAGTTAGACTATAAACTATGTTGGGGTTTCATAAAATTGTGACTATTTTTACCATATTTTGAGCTATAAATCTATGCCCTATTGTGGGATTTGATGAAGGATTTTGATGTATGTTTCTTGGGGTGGTTACCAAGTATTGATGTATGGTTTTACAATGGATTTTCTTGCATAATTGAATCCATAAATTGCATAATTTTATATTAGCACTGCACATCCGTTAAGTGTTTGATAAAATATCCGATTATAGTTTCTTGAGGAATTGAAAGTCCAATGCATTTATTATGTGTTGAATAACTTTATGATGATGAAACGAATGTTTGTATTTAATATTCTCCTATATACTATTGGAAAGTGACCATGCCCTACTTGGGGGGTTAAGAGCCCGGGTAACCATATCTAGGGGTTTGTATCTTGACACCAATCAAGGGGTTATGCCTTGATAACCGAGTTGAGAGGTTTGTACCTCAATCACCATTGGTGGTAAGGTGTGATGATCTACCAACCAATCAAGGGGTTTGTACCTTGATAATCGGGTTGAGGGGTTGGTACCTCAATCACCATGGGTGGTAGGGTACAACGATCAACTAACCAACCAAAGGCTTTTGTACCTTGGTAAACTATGGATTTTATAATGATGGTCTCTTATTACACATGTATTATGTTCTATGTAAGCATGTTTTACTTAAGCGTTGATCATACATGCCATATTGTTATTATGCTATCTGTTGCTTATGATTATGCATTTTGACTATGTTGCATATCTCTTGTTGCATTGCATCCTATATACTTAGTACATTCAAACATACTAACACATACTCTATGCCTACATGATGTTACCATGTAGGGACTAAAGCCCCACTTGATCATCCTCCTCCACGTGCCTAGTACAATTTCTTTTAAGCTAGTTGGTGAGTCCTCCATTGTGAGGAAAATATCTATGTTCTTATGCTATGTATTAGAACTCTCTTTCTTTATTATATATTTTGATATGAGGGTGAGCCTGGTTACTTGTCTTGGCCCCCGCTAAGTTCTATGTTTTGAGATGTTGTTGGAGATGTTATGTATAAAGTTATGGGCTTTGACTCTCTCTTTACTCTTATTGTTTATGATATGAAAAATGTCACTTAGCCCCGGTTATCCCTATTTCCTATCTCTTATTGTTATTTTATTTCTTCTATGACCAATGATGTGTAATGATGTACTAAGGGCTTGCTTGGGGTCTCTTCGAGTTCCCCATGCACCGTGTCACATCTAGGTCCTAGGCTTGGGTCATGACAAACTTGGTGTCAGAGCATTAGGTTGTTAATGGTCATCGGTATCCAACACACTATGTCAATTAGAGTCTTAGTCATGGTTGTGTTTTCCACCACAACTATGAGTAACAGGCTATGAGATGTTTTAGGAAATGTTTCCCTTCTTCGTACTCTATGTCATGCTATAGAAGTTGAGGTAAGGTTTTCCCCCTAACGATTGTTCTTTGCTATACTAGATCATGCCTAACACAAGAGGAAGAAGAGCCCGCACACCCGAGGAACAATTGACTAATAGTGAACTTCGGGATGCTCTCACTTTGCTTGCACAAGTTGTGGCTAATCAATCTAATCAAGGGGCCCAAGCCCCTTATGCTCCTACTCTGGCATCTCGAATGAGAGACTTCATGAGGATGAACCCACCAAAATTCTATGGGTCTAAGGTAGATAAAGACCCGCAAGAGTTCATTGATGAGTTCTATAAGTTATTGGCTATCATGGGGGTTAGATCAAAAGAGAAAGTGGAGTTCGCATCCTACCAACTCAAAGGGCAGTACAAATATGGTTTAATCAATGGAAGGAGGAGAAGGGAATCAATAATGTGGTGCTTTGGGAGGAGTTCAAGGCAGCTTTTCTTAATCGGTTCTTCCCTCTAAAGCTTAGAAAGGCCAAAATGGTGGAGTTATGAATTTGAAACAAGGGTGTATGAGCATGAGGGAGTATGCCCTCAAGTTCAATCAAGTCTCTAAATCTGCTCCCCATTTGGTTGCCGATCCAAGGTTTAGAGTGAACAAGTTCATGATGGGTGTATCTGATTTGGTGAGTAAGGAATGTCGGTCCGCTATGATGATTAGTGACATGGATTTTCCCTTTTGATAACCCATGCCAAACAAATGAGGGAGGAAAATTTGAGGAAAAGGAGGAGTAATGAGGCCAAGAAGGCCCATTTTGAGGGAAAGTTCCAAGGTCGAAAGGGTGACCGATTACATCAAGGCCAAGGGTCTTCTCATGTTTTTAATAGGGGATTTTCCAATCACTTCCCAAGGGCCCAAGGTGTTGGTGGTATGATTCCTAACAATGTTTGTTCAAAATGTGGTAGGGGTCACGGGGGCCCATACTTGAGAGACACAAATGTATGTCGTGGATATGGGGAAGTGGGTCATAAAAGATTAATTTTCCTCGTAATCATAACAAGGATAAGGAGGTTCATCCACAAGGTGCAAATGTGGTTCCTTTTGGGAAATGTGGTCAATAAAGTGGTGCCCCAAGGAACAATTGGTTTTATCCTTTCCATGGGAGGCAAGAGATTGATGAGGTGTCCGATGTCGTCACCAGTACAGTAAAAATGTTTGATTTTGATGTGTATGCATTGATTGATCCAGGGGTCACTCTTTCTTTTGTTACCTTTTTTATTGCCAAAAAGTTTCATGTTGAGCCCAAATTATTGTGTGAGTCTTTTGAGATATCTACTCCTATTGGTGTATCTATTGTTGCAAGAAAGGTCTATAGAAATTGTCCCATTTGCATCTTGCATAAAATCTTGCCTTGTGATCTTTTTTAGTTGAATATGGTTGATTTTGATGTCATTCTTAGGATGGATTGGTTTCATGCATATTATGCCTCTACTGATTATACAGCCCATAGGGTCAAGTTCCAATTCCTAAATGAACCTATCCTTGAGTCAAGAATCATGATATGGTGGTAAAGGGTAGGTTTATCTCTTGCATTAAAGCTCGTAAGTTAATCTCTAAAGGGTGTCTTTTTATTATCTTGTGAGGGTTAAGGATGTGAAGTCCAAAGTCCTTCCCATAGAGTCGATTTTAATGGTAAATGAGTTTCTTGATGTCTTTCCAAATGACCTTCCCAGTGTTCCTCCCGAAAGGGAAATAGATTTTGGTATAGAACTCCCCATCGATACTCAACTCATTTCTATTCCCCCTTACCGTATGGCCCCGGTGGAGTTAAAGGAGTTGAAGGAGCAATTGAGGAATTTGTTTGAAAAAGGTTTTATTAGGTCTAGTCAATCACCTTAGGGTACACCGGTGTTGTTTGTAAGGAAGAAGGATGGGTCTCTTAGGATGTGTATTGACTACTGGCAACTTAATAGGGTCACCATCAAGAAAAAGTATACTCTTCTAAGAATTGATGATTTGTTTGACCAACTTCAAGGGGCTAGCCATTTCTCTAAGATTGATATTCGATCCGAGTATCATCAAGTGAAGGTGAGGGAGTATGATATTCCCAAGATGGCCTTTCGGACTAGGTATAGGCATTATAAATTTGTAGTTATGTCTTTTAGGTTGACCAATGCACTAGCTATCTTCATGGATCTTATGAATAGGGTCATTAAACCCTACCTTGATTTTTTTGTGGTGGTCTTCATTGATGATATTTTGATCTATTCTCATAGTGTGGAGGAGCATGTGGGTCATTTGAGGGTAGTGTTGCAAAGATTGAAGGAAGAGAAGTTGTATGCTAAATATTAAAAGTGTGACTTTTTGTTGAAAGACATTGTTTTCCTAGGTCATGCGGTGTCAGGGGATGGTATTAAGGTGGATCCTAAAAAGATGAATGTGATTAAAAACAAGAAGTGTGCATTTTGGTTAAAAGAACTTGCCTTTCTAGGTCATGTGTTATCGGGGGATGGTATTAAGGTGGATCCTAAGAAGACGGATGTGATTAGAAATTTTCCTAGACCATTGACCCCATCGGACATTAGGAGCTTCTTGGGCGTAATGCTTACTACTGGAGGTTTATGAATGGGTTCTCTTCTATTGCTTCTCCCATGAAAAAGTTTACACAAAAGAAGGCTAAGTTAGGCCAAAATGGTGGAGTTATGAATTTGAAACAAGGGTGTATGAGCATGAGGGAGTATGCCCTCAAGTTCAATCAAGTCTCTAAATCTGCTCCCCATTTGGTTGCCGATCCAAGGTTTAGAGTGAACAAGTTCATGATGGGTGTATCTGATTTGGTGAGTAAGGAATGCCCGAATTAGTTTAGGTTGTGTATTGATGCAAAACGGTAAGGTGATAGCATATGCTTTCCAATTCCTATTGGAAATATTAAATGGCTGCCGAGACGCGTTCGTTGACAAAACCGCCGTAGGAATTCCTACTTTTCAATAGAGCGGAGGCGAACTGATCAACGAGAAAGAGGCCACCCACCGTAAACGATTACTAACGAACTTGGAATACGAATGAGATCAAAAAGGCCATCATTGGGGCAAACGATGCAATAGGCCCTACTCACTACAAATGAATACACCACAAGATTGAACTGCACTCATGCCTCTCCCGCATCAAGTTAACATGCATGAAAAGAATTATCCTACTCATGATCTTGAATTGGCTGCCATGGTTTTTGCTTTGAAAATTTAGCATTATTATTTATATGGGGTGCATGTTGATTTGTATACCGATCATAAGAGGCTCCAATATGTGTTCACTCAAAAAGATCTCAACTTGAGGCAAAGAAGGTGGCTAGAATTTCTTAAGGACTATGAGATGAGTGTGCATTATCATCCTGGTAAGGCTAATATTATGGCAGATGCTTTGAGTAGGGTATCTATGAGTAGCCTAGCTCATGTTGGTGGTGGGGGCATAGAGGTGGCTAAGGAGGTTCATCGGTTACCTAGATTGGGGGATAGGTTGAAAGAGGTTGATCATGGTGGGATTATGGTTGTTGATGGTTCAAAATCTTCCTTGGTTGATGAGGTAAAAGAAAAGCAAGATCTTGATCCCTCCTAGTTAGAACAGAAGGCCTTGGTGAACGAGGTCAAGGTGGAGGTTTTATCCCAAGAAGGAGATAGTTCCCTAAGGTACCAAGGTACGTTATATGTACCTTGTCTTGATGACTTGAGAGAGAAGATTCTTGATGAGGCTCATGACGCTTCCTATTCTATTTACCCCGGTTCTACCAAGATATGTAGGGATTTGAAGGATGTGTTTTGGTAGGGAGGTATGACGAAAGACATTGCCAGATTTGTTTTCGGTTGTCATAGTTGCCAACAAGTCAAAGCAGAGCACTAAAGGTCTGGTGGCCTAACCCAAGACATAGAGCTTCCTACTTAGAAGTGGGAGGAAATTAAAATGGATTTTATTGTTGGGTTGCCCAAGACTAGAAAGGATTTTGATTCCATTTGGGTTGTGGTTGATAGTATGACAAAGCCGGCTCATTTCCTAGCGGTTAAGCCTACTTATGGGGCCAAAGACTATGCTAAATTATACATTCATGAGTTGTTGAGATTGCATGGGGTACCCTTGTCTATCATATCAGATCGTGGTGCTCAATTCAATTCACACTTTTGGAGATCCTTCCAAAGAGGTCTTGGAACTAAGGTAAAGCTTAGTATAGCCTTCCACCCTCAGAAAGATGGTCAAGCTGAAAGAACTATCCAAACTCTTGAGGCTAAGCTTAGGGCTTGTCTTTTGGAGTTTATGCATAGTTGGGATGATCATCTTCCATTGATTGAATTGGCTTATAACAATAGTTATCATTCTATTATTGGAATGGTTGCTTTTGAGGCTCTCTATGGTCGACGTTGAAGATCACTGGTTAGGTGGTTTGAAGTGGAAAAGCTGGCTTTTTTGGGTCCGCATCTGATTATGGATACTACAGAGATGGTAAGGTTGATTAGAGAAATGTTGAAAACATCCCAAAGTCGCCAAAAGTCTTATGCCCATGTGAGAAGAAGAGAGCTTGAATATAAAGTTTGTGATTGAGTCTATTTGAAGGTATCACCCATAAAGGATGTGGTTTATTTTGGTAAGAAGGGTAAACTAAGTCCAAGGTTTGTGGGTCCTTATAGGGTGATGAGTAGGATTGATAAGGTGGCTTATGAGTTGGATTCGCCCAGTGAAATAGAATTAGTTCATCCGATTTTCCATGTGTCTTTGTTGAGGGAATGTATGGGTGACCCTAATGTTATTGTGACTCTTGATATTGTGGGGGTTGTTGAAGACAACTTGACATATGAAGAAGTTCCAATAGAGATCTTTGATAGACAAGTGAAGAGGTTGAGGAACAAGGATGTTGTTTCTGTTAAGGTCCTTCGGAGGAATCAACAAGTCGAAAGTGCTACATGGGAGGTCGAAGCAGATATGCAAAAATGATATCCTTATCTCTTCCATCCTACTCAAGCATAAGGTACTAATTCTATGTCTTATATGTTATTTCTTTTCTCATGTTCCAGCCCCTAATTCATTTGCATGCATTCATGTTTATATTGACAAAGTTCATGGTGATTTTACTCTTGTGTTGAGATTTTGAAAATGAAGTTTTAAATGTGTTGTTGCATTTTTGTTGGGGCTGATTTCTTTATGATTACTCTACTCATATATATTTCTTTGACCTTTGGGGACGAATGTTCCCAAGGGGGAGATATTGAAACGACCCCAAAAAGTGCCCGAAAATGTACCTCGAAAGTGGCCAGAATCATAATTTCCATATATCTCAAAATACATACGTGATATAAAAAATCTGACTTCATATTCTTGATTAGGGGGTCAAATTGAGTGGAGAATGGGTCTAAACCCAATTTTAGAGCAAACAAATCGCAAATTCATTTTTCCAAATTACAAATTCCAGTGAGCAAATCGTGCCCCTAGCGCGACGTGCCAAGGGCACGCTACAGTGTATTTTTGTTCAATTTTTTCTATCTCGGTCCAAGACATTTTGTTCTTTGGCCTAAGTGTTCCCATGCATGAAAATACCTATACTTAGTCATATTTCATACTCATATCATACAAAACATTCCCCAATACTCACTCAAACACTTAGATAAATATTTCACCCTAAATTCAAGAGACAAAACTCAATCCGAATCTTAAGTTATTTATTCAAGCTTCAAGTCTCCATTTCCAATCTTCTTCAAGGATTCTCCAACGTCAAGGTATGTGGGTTTCATTCATGGATTCCTTTCACCCATGATGTCCAAGCTTCCTTTTTTTCTTAAATTACTTGATGTCAAGTTTATTTACTTATGGGTCTTACTTATTATGAATTAGACTATGAACTATGTTAGGGTTTCATGAAATTTTAACTATTTTACCATGTTTTGAGTCATGAATCTATGACTCATTATAGGATTTGATGAAGGTTTTTGATGTATATTACTTGAGGGTGTTACCAAGTATTGATGGATGGTTTTACAATGGATTTTCTTGCATGATTTCATTCCTAAATTGCATGATTTTATACTAGCTCTACATATCCGCCAAGTGTTTGATAAAATGTCCAGCTATAGTTTTTAAGGAATTGAAGGTCTAATGCATGTCTTATTGGTTGAATGACTTTATGATAATGAAAGAAACGCATATATATGATATTCTCCTGTATAATGTTGGAAAGTGACCACGCCCTACTCAGTGGGTTAAGAGCCTGGGTAACCATGTCAAAGGGTTTGTACCTTGATACCAATCAAGGGGTTGTTCCTTGATAACCAGGCTTAGGGGTTGGTACCTCAATCACCATGGTGGAAGGGTGTGATGATCCACCAACCAATCAAGGGGTTTGTAGCTTGATAACCAGGTTGAGGGGTTGGTACCTCAATCATCATGGATGGTGTGGTGCGACGATCCACTAACAAACCAAAGGGGTTTGTACCTTGGTAAAATATGGGTTCTATAATGATGGTCTCTTCTTACACATGTATTATATTTTATGTAAGCATGTTTTACTTAAGTATTGCTATTATATGCCATATTATTCCCAGGAAACGGCCTCTCTACTTAGGTAGTGGTAAGGTCTGCGTACATCATACCCTCTCCAGACCCCACTTGTGGGATTTCACTGGGTATGTTGTTGTTGTTGTTGTTGTTGTTGCTATCTATTGCTTATCATTATGCATTTTGACTATGTTGCCTATCTCTTCTGGTATTGCATCCTGCATACTTAGTACATTCATATATACTAACGCATACTCTATGCCTACATGATGTTACCATGTAGAGACCGGAGCCCCACTTGATCATCCTCCTCCACGGGGCTAGAAAAATTTCTATCAAGCTAGTTGGTGAGTCCTCCATCCCGGGAATAATGTCTATGTTCTTTTGTTATGTATTACCACTCTCTTCTTTATTGTATATTTTGACTATGAGGGTGAACCCAGTTGCTTGGCTTAGCCTCCGCTAAGTTCTATGTTTAGGGGTGTTGTTGGACATGTTATGTATAATGCTATGAGCTTTGACTCTCTCTTGACTCTTGTTGTTTATGATATGAAAGATGTCCCTTAGCCCTAGTTATCCTATTTGCTATCTCTTGTTGTCATTTTATTGCTTCCGTGACCAAGGATATGTAATGATATACAAAGAGGCTTTCTTGGGAACCTCATGCGCTGTGTCATATCTAGGTCCTAGGATTGGCTTGTGACAAGAGCACTAGGTTGTTAATGGTCCTGGGAATCCAAAATAACACATCGATTAGAGTCTTGTTCATATTTGTGAAGTTCACCACAACCATGATCTAGAGGCTATGAGGCAATTTAGGAAATGTTTCCTTTCATCATGATCTATGTCATGCTTTAGAAGTAATGTAAGGTTTTTCCTCTAATGAATGTTCTTTCCTATTTGAGATCATGCCTATTCCAAGAGGAAGAAGAGCCTGTACTCCAGAGGAGCAATCGGCCCCTCTCACTCTACAAGCTCCTAATGACAAGGGAGTGTCCCATGAAGAGTTCTGGGATGCTATTACCATGTTGGCCTATGCCATGACTAATCAAATCAACCAAGGGACCTAAGCCCCTCATGCTCCTACTGTAGCCTCAAGGATGAGGGATTTTACTAGAATGAACCCATTGGAGTTCCACGGGTCAAATGTGGATGAGGATGCACAAGAATTCATTGATGAAGTGTATAATATGTTGTCCATTATAGGGGTAAAACTTGGAGGAAAAGGCGAAGTTGGCGGCCTACCAACTCAAAGGGATGGCTCAAATATGGTTCACTCAATGGAGGATAGAGAAGGGAAATGGTGATGTTATCCCTTGGGAGGAATCCATAGCGGCATTTCTTGAACGATTCTTTTCTATTGAGCTTATGGAGGCAAAAATAATGGAATTTATAAATCTAAATCAAGGGTCTATGAGTGTGAGGGAGTATGCCCTCAAGTTCAACCACTCTCCAAGTATGCCCCACAATTGGTTGTCGAGCCGAGGTCTAGGATGAACAAATTTGTGCCAGATGTGTCCGACTTGGTGAATAAGGAGTGTCGTACTGCCATGTTGATAGGTGATATGGATCTGTCCTTCCTCATGACTTATGCCAAACAACTAGAAGGGGAAAAGATATGAAAGAGAAGAAGTGGTGAGGCCAAGAGGGCCCGTCTTGAAGGTGGATTCTAAAATACCAAGGGTGGCTGATTTTCTGAAGGCCACAAGTTCCAAGGCCAAGGGTATTCCAATGCTCCTAATAGGAGGTTTACTAATAATAATCAAAGATTCCAAGATGGTGGTAGTGGGATGCCAAATCCTAGGTGCCTAAAGTGTGAAAGAAATCATAGTGCTCCATGTTTGAAGAATTCCAATGCTTGGTTTGATTGTGGTGAAGTGGGTCATAAGGTGATTGATTGTCCATGTGTATAAAACAAGGGTAGATATGGTCATCCACAAGGGTAAGGTGAAAATGTGGGTCCAAAGGGAAGAGGAGGCCAAAAAAGGGTGCTCCAATGAAAAATAGGCTCTATGCTCTTCAAGGGATACAAGGGATAGATGAGATGCTCGTTGCCATCACTGGTATGTGAAAGGTTTTTGATTTGATGTGTATTTTTTGATTAATCCGGGTGCCACTCTTTCTTTGTTACTCCTTTTGTTTTCAAAAAGCTTCATGTTATCCCCGAATTATTGTGTGAACCCTATGAAGTGTCTACCCCCATTGGTGAGTCTATTGTTGCTAAAAGAGTCTATAGAAATTGTCCCTATTCATTTTGCGTAAAATTATGCCTTGTGATTTTGTTGAGTTAGATATGGTGAATTTTAATGTCATTCTAGGGATGGATTGGTTGCATGCATATTATGCTTCTATAGATTGCAGAACCCGTAGGGTCAAATTCCAATTCCCAAATGAACCTATACTTGAGTGGGAAAGTTGTGATGTGGTGGTTAAGCATAGATTCATTTCTTGTATTAAAGTCCAAAAGCTGATTTCTAAGGGGTGTCTCTATCATCTTGTAAGGGTTAGGGATGTTGAGTCCAAAGTCCTTCCTATAGAGTCGGTTTCGGTGATTAATGAGTTCCTTGATGTCTTTCCCAAAGAACTTTCCAGTGTTCCTCCCCAAAGGGATATAGATTTTAGTATACACCTTCTTCCCGATACTCAACCCATTTCTATTCCCCCCTACTGTATGGCCCGGTCGCCGTTGAAGGAGTTAAAGGAGAAATTGAGGGATTTGTTGGAGAAGGGTTTTATAAGGCCTAGTAAGTCCCCTTTGGGTGCACCATTATTATTGGTGAAGAATAAGGATGGTTCTCTAAGAATGTGCATTGATTATTAACAACTTAATAGAGTCATCATCAAGAACAAGTACCTCTACCAAGGATTTATGACCTTTTTGATCAAATTCAAGGGCTAGTCACTTCTCTAAGATTGATTTTCGGTCCGAGTATCACCAAGTGAAAGTGAGGGAGTGTGACATTCCCAAGACTAAATCTTGAAGGAGGAGAGGTTGTATGCCAAATATGAAGAATGTGAGTTTTGGTTAAAAGAGCTAACTTTTCTAAGGCATATGGTGTCAGGTGATGGCATTAAGGTGGATCCTAAGAAGACAGAGGTGATTAGAAATTAGCCTAGACCTTTGACTCCATCGGACATTACAAGTTTCTTGGGTTTGGCAGGTTATTACTGGAGGTTTGTAAAAGGGTTCTCTTCTATGGCCTCCCCTATGACTAATTTTACCCAAAAGAAAGCAAAATTTGTGTAGACCGATGAGTGTGAAAAGAGTTTTTAAACCTTGAAGGATAAGCTTATTTCCGCTCTTATCTTGGATATACCGGAAGGATTAGAAGGGTTTGTTGCATATTGTGATGCCTCAAGAATTGGTTTTGGGTGTGTTTTGATGCAAAGTGGCCAATTCACTTCTCACTTTTTGAGGTCCTTCCAAAGAGGTCTTGACCATCCGTTTGAGGATGGTACCAAGATCTATTTGGAAGGACCTCCAAAAGTAAGAAGTAAATTGAGCACCAAGATCCAAAATGATAGACAAGGGCACCCCATGTATTCTAACCAACTCATGAATATACAACTTGGCATAATCTTCACCACCATAAATAGTTCTGACCAATAAGAAGTGAGCTGACTTTGTCATTCTATCAACAATAACCCAAATAGAGTCAAAATGTCTCCTATTCTTAGACAACCTAACCACAAAATTCATGTTGATCTCCTCCCACTTCCAAGTAGGAATTTCTATATCTTGGGCTAGGGCATCCGGCCTTTTGATGTTTGGCCTTCACTTGTTGTCAATTGTGACACCCAAATATGAACTTGGCAATGTCTCTCTTTATACCACCCTACCAATATGCTTCCCTAGAGTCTCTATATATCTTTGTATAACTGGGGTGCATGGAATAGGATAAATTATGGGCCTCCTTCAAGATCAATTCTTTCAAATCATCTAATTTGGCACACACAATCTACCTTTGTACCTAAGTGCACCATCTCCCCCTTGGAGAAAACCTCCATTTTACACCTCTCATCAAGGCCTTCAATTCTAGCAAGGCGGGGTTAAGATCTTGTTTTGCCTTTACCTCCTCAATCAAAAAAGATTTAGAACTATCAACAACCACTACACCCCCATTATCAACTTCATCCAACCTAACCCCCAATCTAGCCAACCGTTGAACCTCTCTAGCCACCTCTTTGCCACCATCATCAACGTGAGTTAAACTACCCATAGACAATCTACTTAAAGCATCGGCCACAACATTAGCTTTGTCGAGGTTATAATGTACACTCATATCATAATCTTTAAGGAGTTCTAACCACCTCCTTTGTCTCAAGTTAAGATCTTTTTTTAGGTGAACATATATTGGAGAATCTTGTGGTCAGTAAACACATTAACATGAACCCCATACAAGTAGTCATGCAAAATTTTCAAAGCAAATACCACAGCGGCCAATTCAACATCATAGGTGGGATAATTCTTCTCATGCACCTTAAGTTGTCTAGAGGCATACACTGTCATATTACCACTTTGCATCAAAACACACCTCAACAAATTCTTGAGGCATCATAATATACAACAAATCCTTCCAACACTTCCGGTAGAGCCAAGATAGGAGAGGAGACAAGCTTATCTTTGAAAGTTTAGAAACTCATCTCACACTCATTGGTCCACACAAATTTCACCTTCTTTTATGTCAATTTAGTCATAGGAGAAGCAATAGAAGAGAAACCATTTACAAACTTCCAGTAATAACCTGCCGAACCCAAGAAACTTCTAACGTCCGATGGAGTCAAAGGTCTAGGCCAATTTCTAATCACCTCCGTCTTCACAGCTTTCTAGACTAGGTATAGGCACTTTGAGTTTCTGGTTATGCCCTTTGGGTTGACTAATGCACCAGCTATATTCATAGATCTTATGAATATGGTCTTTAAACCCTACCTTGACTAGCAACCACTTTCAACCAAAACTCACATTTCTTATATTTTCCATACAACCTCTTCTCTCTTAAAATTTGCAACACCACCCTCAAGTGATCCACATGCTTCTTCTCACTATGGGAATAAATCAATACATCATCAATAAAAAACACCACAAACAAGTCAAGGTAGGTTTTAAAGACCCTATTAATGAGGTCCATATATATAGTCAGTGAATTAGTCAAGCCAAAGGACATACAACAAACTCAAAGTGCCCATACCTAGTCCGAAAAGCTATCTTGGGAATGTCACACTCCCTCACTTGCACTTGGTGATACCCGGACCAAAGATCAATCTTAGAAAAGTGACTAGCCCCTTGAAGTAGATTAAAAAGGTCATCAATCTTTGGTAAAGGGTACTTGTTCTTTTTGGTGACTCTATTAAGTTGTCGGTAATCAATTCATATTCTAAGAGAACTATCCTTTTTCTTCACAAATAACACTGGGTCACCCTAAGGTAACTTACTAGGCCTTATAAAATCCTTTTCCACCAAATCCCTCATTTGTTCCTTCAATTCCTTCAACTCTGCTGGAGCCATACGGTAAAGGGGAATAGAAATGGGTTGAATATCGAGAAGGAGGTCTATACCGAAATCTATTTCCTTTTCAGGAGGAACAACAGGAAACTCATCAAGAAAGACATCAAGAAACTCATTAACCACCAGAATCGACTCAGTATGAAGGACTTTGGACTCAACATCCCTAACCCTCACAAGGTGTTAGAGACAACCTTTAGAAATCAACTTTTGGGCTTTAAGAGAAGAAATGAATCTACCCTTGATCACCACATCACAACTTTCCCACTCTAGGAAGGGCTCATTAGGGAATTGGAATTTAACCCTATGAATTCTACGATCAATAGAAGCATAATATGCATGCAACCAATCCATCCCAAGAATGACATCAAAATCCACCATATCTATTTCAACAAAATCACAAGGCATGAATTTATTCAATATATACATGGGATAATTTCTATAGAATATTTTAGCAACAATGGACTCACCAACAGGGGTAGACACTTCATAAGGCTCACACAGCAATTTGGAACTAACATGAAGCTTTTTGGCAATAAAAGGAGTAATAAAAGAAATAGTGGCACCCTAATCTATCAATGCATACACATCAAAATCAAAAACCTTTAACATACCTGTGAATCACCATGCCAAGTCTAGTGACCCCCTAGAGAGGTATTGTTTGGAACGTGATTGGTCATCCTCATAATTCCTAGCAACCCATGGAAAACGTCTCAACTTATGACCCTTTGAGTCAACTCGAAGCATACACTCAAATTGGCCAAATAATCTCTCGGATGGTACATTCTATAATTGTGGCATGGAAGTAAACCTTGAACACCAACACCCTTGCCTTTCCTTTGAGTATATGGACAATCAACAACCTTATCCCCCATCTTGCCACACCAAAAGCATGCACCCGTCTTCCTTTCAATATGTGCCACTATGATTTCTCCAACACTTCCGGCACCTAGGATGGGTCACTCCACCATTGCCACTAGGCTTAGCATATGAAAGCCTACCTTCAAATTGAGTCATTCTCCTCCTTTCCTTTGTGGCCACCGAGCAATCTCTCATCTTATTCCTAACTTCGCCACACTTGAAACAATCTTTGGTGCCTCCACAAACACCTTCCTTGATTCTTCTTGCCACACCCTTCATAAGTGGCAAAAGTGATCCTTTTCTTCTTGTACTTGGGGATCGGTAGGTTAGTAAAAGATGAGGCACCACCAACTTGGGCCCTCTTAGCCTCCCTCTCCTTTCTCTTATCCCTTGAACTCTTAAGAGCACCCATATGTTGATTGAGTTGAGTAGTTACAACCTTGGCTAATAGCCATAGAGCATTGCGAACCTCCGCATTTGACATGTCACCATTGGTAAGTTAAACCCCAAATGAGAGATGGTCACCACCTTGTCCACAACCCTGAATAGCTTGAGACATTTTCTAAAATGTAAAGATTAAGAATGATAAATAAGCCTTAAAGGACCTAGCTCTACTATAAGACTTAGAGCATGAAGAAGGGAAATATTTCCGAGAATGCCTCATAGCCTCTTACTCATAGTTGTGGGTTGCTTCACAACCATGAATAAGACTCTAATCAACACGGTGTGTTGGATTTCAAGGACCATTAACAACCTAGTGGTCGGATACCAATTTTGTCATAACCCAAGCATAGGGCCTAGAAGTGATGCGGCGAATAGGATCCCGAAGGGACCCAAACATGCCTCTTAGCATATCAATGATACATCCTTGGTCATGGAAGCAAAGTAAACCACAACAAAAGATATATAAAATAGGAAGTGGGTCTAAGGGAAGTCTTTGATTATAAACCAAGCATTAGAGTCAAGCTCATAGCATAATAACATCATAATATCTAACTTACTCCTCTAAACTTGGAGTGGAGTGGGGGCCAAGACACTTTGTGGGCTCTCCCTTATAATGTCAAATGTTCAACATAAAGAAGTTTTAGAAATAGTGTCCCCGAACTTGAGGACTAACCAAACTTATCTTTGAATAATCTCACTAGCCATGTGGAGGATGATCAAGTGGAGCTCCGGTCCCTAAATGGTGATATCATATAGGCATAAAGTATGCATTAGTACATTTGAATATACTAAGTATGTAGGATGCAATGCAAGCAAACATAAGCCAATATAGTCAAATTGCATAGTAATCAACAATAGATAAGCATAATCTCAATATGGCATGCATGATCAATACTTGAATTAAGACATGTTTATATATCATTCAACTTGCATAGAACATGATACATATGTAGGAAGAGACCTTAACCAACAAAGAATAAAACCAAGTGAGCTACAACTTTGAATCCTGATGATTATCCCTCATTGGTAAAGAGTTGGTCTACTTGTCAAAAACCATACTTCACCTTACGGGAGCATGTCCTATTTTGGAGAAGTAACCCCCTTTACGAGAACCTGTCCCATTTCAGGGTGGATTTCATGATAAAGTGCACTATATTGATTCACTTGTATACTAAGAATAAAGTATAATCCTATGTTGGCACATAGTTTGACAAAAGGACTATGGACCCTTGAAGATAGTCCACGCCGACATCCAATTCATCGGTGCTAAGTCTAATCCCACAGAATACTAGAAATAATCATACTTGAATAACTTGTAATAAATATGAAAACATGAAATGAGTAGCTCTTAAACACACTTGAGCTATAATGGTGAGCCTAACTTAAAACATGAGAATAGATCATAATCATACATGAACCCTTGCTTTAACATTAATGACTCATAAGTGATAAATCTTAAAAGAAGGGCTTAACTTGATACTTGCATAATCATAGATAATTTTATGAATTCATATCATACTTGAAAGCCCATAGTCATCATGAACTCACTTGACTTGTAAAACATGTAAATAACTTGAGAATTCTTGACTTGATATTTCATTGAACACTTGGTGGGGACATATGAGTACATGTTCAAATCATGCAAAATGCAAGAGTATAGATCATGAAATAGTGAATCAATGCATCTTAAAGTCATGTAAATCAGGTCACCAACATAATGGTAAAACCCTATCTTGGGTAACTTATAAATCATATCAAAACTTTACAATAGTTCATAGATTTCATATCTGGAATCATGTATAGTCTCAATAGACAAAGATTTATTCATAGTATATGCTCAAAATAGATATTCATGCATAATCAACAATATTTGACAAAACCCCGACATATTTTATGCTCATATTTCGTAATAATAGATACACATATCATGCAATTTTCATAAAATAGGAAGGTTGGGCTCCATAGGTAAAGGACCCAATAGATGAAACTCACATACCTTAAACTTGGGTTTTCTTAATGTAAACTTAAAGGAGACTTGAAGCTTAAATAGAGTTCTTGCGATCCAGAATTAAGCTTGAGATGCTAGAATTTGAATGAAATATTTGGTTAAGTCTTGGAGAGGGTTTTAAGAGAGTTTTGAGTGATATGAAGTTAAAAATGGCTAAGTATGGGATATTTCACGTGTAAATGGGCATAGAGCTATGACCTTAATGCCCTTAGGCTGGAAAAAAAATTAAGAAAGTGCTAACACTACTCCACGATGGGTCTGCGTCGTGGAGCTATCGCGAACCCCTACTAGTTTACGAAAATTGGTGAAAAATATTTTTTGCTATGGGTCTTCTAAATTTTGGGTTATACCCATTTTCCACTCAATTTGGCCCCCTGACCAAGAATATGAAGTTAGATTTTTGATATCACGCATGGATTTTGAGATACATGGAAATTACAATTATGGACATTTTCGAAGCACATTTTTGGGGCGTTTCACCAGTAAGGGTGTTGGCCTGAAAATTTTCTAAGTATAGAATAATTGTCTCGAAACTTGACTAGTGAACATTTTCTCTATGTAAGGTCTCACGGATAGCCTTACAATCCGTATGACATCACATGAGCTGTGAGACATCACTACGGGACCCTTGGCAATGTTTTGAAGCTTTTTTCATTAATGGTTTTCTCATAATTTTGGTTATTCCTGAGGGTTGTTTGACTTTTTAACCTATCCTAAACTTTTAAAAAGACTTATATTCCTCAATTCCTATTCAAATTCATTCCATACACTTGAAATATTCAAATTTCTCTCATCTAAAGAATCCTCTCAAGTGAGCCATTGGAGATTAGCTTAGACTTTAAGGAAGGGTCTTCTTCTTCAATCAATTTCTTCTTTATTCTTGGTTATCTAAGGTTTGTGGGATTGATTCATGGTCCCTTTCAACCATGAAGACACCAAACTCTTTTATTCTTTGATTTATGAAATTAACCTTATTTTGAATATGGGTCTTCTGAATTATTATTTATTTGATTCAATTGAGATATATACTATCTTTAATTGATGTTTTAAAGTGATTTAAGCCCTAATATGTTGAATTGAATTGATGTTATGAAGATTTAAATATGCATGTCCCCTTTAAGTGTTGATCTAAGCATGAGCAATCTAAAGTATGATTTAATGTGAATTTACTCATGGATTTAATTGGATTTCATATTATATTATTGATTTAAATTGTATTTCCCATCCTATTCTCTCATCATCCATGGCATATGCATACACAAGCATTGGTTTTCATGAAGATTATGAAGTGGGTTATGACCCAAATATGTTTATGAATATGATTTTGATGAAAGTATGGTTATGACAAGAATGTAATCACATTAATGTCTATGAACTCATAAGTGATAAATCTTAAAAGTAGGGCTTAACTTGATACTTGCATAATCATAGATAAGAATGTAATCACATTAATGTCTATGATATGGCTCTTTGAGAAACTCTGGGTGTTTAGACCATTTTGATATATGTGAATAAGCTATCTCTATACGTGAAATATGAATTCAAGTATGATTTGGCTTTCAATCCAAAGTGTGTGTGATTATGAAGAATGTTTAGCTTTAAGCCTAAGTCTGCATAGAAATAATTTGAAAGGACGTATGCCTCTTTGGAAAGCTTTAAACATATATGTATTCTTGTGGGATGACAATCTAGAACCGAGAGGACTTATGGGAGGGGGGATATCTCCAAGGGTCTAATACCCAAGTCCAATAACTATGTGCCAGCATAGGTATATGTTTATGCCCCTTTAAGGGATGGTTGTGATATGATGGAAATCCTTTTAAAATGACTGGGTCATAAGTAAGGTAGCCATCACACTGAAATGATAGGGTCGCAAGGTGTGGTGTAGACTACATTTGGCAAGTAATCTTCTCGTACTCGATGGGAGACTTTCATCGGGCAAATTTCATGTAATAGCTCACATGAGTTTGAGATGTCAATTATGGTATTATCCCCTCTATGTTAAAGTATTATGGCATTGCATTCATTATAAATTTCATGGTATATTGATATATTACTCTTCCTTGTATATATGCTTCTTTCTATATATGTACTCTTGTAATCTAACATTGAATGCAAGTTTGATGAGATCATTTGCATTACACGCTTGCATACTTAGTACATTCAAACATGTTAACGCATACTTTTTGCCTATATAATCTAACCATGTAGGGACCGGAGACTATCTTCATCCACCTTTTGACGGTTAGCTTGGATTGTGAAAGTTATTGTGGTGAGTCCTATCATCTAAGGACAAGTCATCATCTATATAACTATTATTTTGCTTCCGCTTATGTTTTATTTACTTTGAGTGTGAGCTCGGGATATGTCTTGGCTCCCATCCTATTCTATTATGTTGTTTTTGCTTATGTTATAGTTACTTTGAGGGTTAGCATGGTACATTTCTTGGCTCCCATCCTATTCTATGACTTAGAGGCATTGTTGGACAACATGTAGACTGTTGTACGAATTTTTGTTATGTCATACTATTTGCTTATAGACATTACAATTATGGCTATCTAATGTATGTTATTAATATGATGATTTTCTTATGAAGATGTGTGGATATGTGGAAAGTCCTATGTCCCATTCCATCCCTATAGCATGAGTCATACCTACCTGTACCTTCGTTATTATGTGTTATATGTTATGCGTTATGTGCTACATGGATCATGCTAATTTCTATCCTAATGATATTTCCATAGCATGAGTCCTACTTTCCCATCTCTCAAAACTATTATGTTACTACTTCATTATACGCTTCCGAGCATATGATGTGAAAGTAAATACTTTAAGGTTTGTTTGAGGACTTTTGGGATCACATTCGTCATGTCACTCCTAGACCCTAGGTTCGGGTCGTGACATTTCTTCATGGATTTACTATCATTTCATTATATTATGATGATTTTATTATGAATTCATAGTACCCATGCTATTCATTCCTTCTTTATGGCATATGCATGCATGAGCATTGATTTTCAAGAAGTTTATAATGTAGGTTAAGACCCAATTATGTTTATCACTATGTTTTTAAGAGAATTATGGGTATGGTAAGAATGTGATCACATAATATCTATGATATGGCTCTTTGAGCAATTATGGGTGTTTACACCAATATATACAAGTATGAATGAGTTATTCCTATGCATGAAAGTATGATTTGAAGTATGATTTGATTTTTTGGCACGGGTATGCATGGTTATGAAGCATGTTTGGCTTTTAAGCCTAGGTATACATCATGAAGTTTTTTCAAAGACTTATGCCTCTTATTGAAGCACGTATATATATATATGTATATGTATATTTATGTATTCTCGTGAGATGATAACATAGCATCGAGTGGAATTGTGCGAGGGGGGCTACCCCTAAGGGCCCTTATATAAATCCTCAAGTCTCATAACTATGTTCTAAACATAGATTCATGTTTATGCCCCTTTGTGGATGGTTATGTCATGTCCATGAAAAATCCTAACCAAAATGGGAGGCCCATAAGGTAAGGTTACTTCTTCAAAATGGGAGGTCTGCAAGGAGAAGTATGGTCTACTTTTGGGAAGTAGATCACCTTTCTTCGATGTAGTGTGTACATCAAAATTCCAAGTAATAGCTTGCTTGGTCTATGTATGTCACTTGAGGTCACATCCCTATATGTTTAAAGTATTTTGACATTCATGCATCATGGATTTCATGGCATATTGATATATTATTCTTTCTTATATACTTCCTTCCATATATATATATATATATATATGTGTGTGTGTGTGTGTGTGTGTGTGTGTGTGTGTGTGTGTGTGTGTGTGTGTGTGTGTGTGTGTGTGTGTGTGTGTGTGTGTGTGTGTGTGTGTGTGTGTATGTGTGTGTATGTATATATGACCTTGTCATCTAACATTGAAATGTAGGTTTAATGAGTTCATATGCATTGCATGCCTATATACTTAGTATATTAGACATATTAACACATACTTTTTTGCCTACATGATCTAACCATGTAAGGCCCTCAAACTAACTTCATCTACCTCTTAACGATTAAGTTGGATTATGAGCTTGCAAGTGGTGAGTCCTTTACTCTAAGGACAAGACCCACCTTCTATCTATCGATAATGTTATATTCACTTATGTCTTTACTTTGAGTGTGAGCCCGGGAAATATCTTGGCCTCCATCCTATTCTATGAACTAGAGGCATTTGTTTGATATTATGTAAACTCTATGCATGGGCTTAATATATGTATTCTATTTGCTTATGGAGACTATGATTATGTCTATCTCATGTTCTTGATGTTACGATGATATGTTAATGATGAGATGTGGAAATGTTGAAAGTCCTAAGTCCCTTCTATCCCTATAGTATGAGTCATACTTACCCACCTCTTAGTTCTTATGTGTTATATGTTATGTGAATTCATGAATATCCCTATCACTATGACATAACGATAACGTGAGTCATACTTACCTGCCCCTTAGAACCATGTGCTTATTGTTTAATTATGCACTTCTGAACTGATAATGTGCAAATAGATACTATGAGGCTTGTTTTAGGACTCTCGGGTTCCTATTCGGCATGGCACTTCTAGGCCATAGGCCCAGATCATGACATGTTGTAGGTGATCTTAATAAGTGGTAGATTATCATCCCTACTTCCTTTGAACTCCAACACATAAGCTTTCAACATATCTTCAAGTGTTTTAATTTTTCTCTTGTCTTGACCATTTGTTCGAGAATGGAAAGTAGTAGTTAACTTTACTTTGGTACTAAGAAGCCTTTGAAATGACCTCCAAATGTGAAGTAAATTGGGAACCATGATCGGATATAATAGATAACGACAAACCATGTAGGGACAATGACCTCCAAATGTGAAGTAAATTGGGAACCATGATCGGATATAATAGATAACGACACACCATACAACCTCACCAACTCATGGATATACGTCCTGGAATGTTCTTGAGCACTATAAAAAGTCTTGACATGTAGAAAATTATCGCAACCTAAGCCAATGGCTTAGGTATGTCATGGAGAATGGAGAACCCGAAGGTACCTCAAACAAGCCTCATAGCATACATAAGCGCATTATCAGTAAATAAGTCAAAATAAGCGAAACACCTGGGAGATAGGGACGAAGGGACAATTATCATGAACTTAGGAGATAATATTAAATCCATAGATACATGATCATAATATACAACCATACCTCTAAACATTAGATCAGGTAGGAGGCTAAGCCATGTCCCAGCTCGCCCTCAAATATAAAATAAGTAGAACAAAATAATATAGTCTTTAAGTGAAAGTTAGATAGAAAAGGGGCTATGATGTCGCCCAACCAACACCTACTTTTTGAAGGCTAAAGCAGTCATTGTCAAGATATATAACCTAACCAAGGTTAGGATCAAAGCCACATGGAATATGGTAGACTCAGAAGAATTTAGAGCAATTTGGATGGATTAACCTACTTATCTCCGAAAAGGGGGGTTTATAAAAACTATTAAAAGTAATCCTAAACTAAGACAAGTATGAGATCAGTATGAAGAGTAACTAGGGTATTGTGTACCTATGATTCCCTAACTTGGTATTACCAAATAATCGAATTCTTTTTAGGTATGTAGTATGCAGAACGATAAGTAAAGCTCATCAAACCCTTTAATCCAGGCGAGAGGCAAATTTCACTATGTGATTTGATCCATCCCCGCAGTGTGACTTTAGTAACCCTTACCTATTGTTCCATTATAATTTCTCCTTGATCCAATTTGGTTGATTAGATGAGAAACATCAATCAAATTCTGTTAATTAATCTTTTTTTCTATTCACTACTACCTTGATCTAGTCAGTAACACTAGGCGAGTTCTAATGTTGGCCACCATTAAAAAGCATTCAAATTGAAGAGAGTTAATTAATACATGCATGCACACTTTCCATGAATTATAAATTATTCAATTTTACCTTGTTAGTTCTTCATTCCCATAACCCTGGTTGTGGATGTAGCTACTCATGATCAGTGTAGATGCAAGAATCATGAATTTAAATAACATAATTGAGCACTTACATATGGAATTAAGAACAATAAATCCAATATCTTCACCAAAAATCACAAGATTGAATTAACCATACAAAATAAGGTTTCACAAGTGTTTCTATTGAATTAAAGACACAAAATAATATTTCACAAGTGTTTTTTTCAAACTCTCTACTATTCTCCACTGTTCTATAACATTTCTTCTGAAAAATAATATAAAAAACCTATTTATAGTATTTAAAATACAAAACCAAAATAAAATAAGAGAACTGGGTCGGCAGGCTCTATGGGGCACTTCTATGGGCTGTATAATGTTTTACGGCCCTTAGTCGAGGCTTCGTGGACTTCATCTTCAATTTTGGGGTTGACTTCTATGACACCCAAATATAGACCATGTAAAATTCTACGACTCGTAAAGGGTTTCATCTGCTAACTTTTCAGCAACTCCCCACTTTTTGATCCTCAGGAAACAACACCAAGTCTACAGCTTGTAAAATCATCTATGGCTCATCTGCATGTTTGTAGACTTAACTTTAGAAAATCACCGTTTGTTGGAATTTTGTACGAAACTAACTTTACGACCTGTGGAATTTTTCACGGCCCGTAAAAGGCCTCATGAAACCTCAATTTCTGCAATATCTACACACTTAGCCGAGAAATCATGTTGACCCTGTAATCCTGCAAAATAAATATAAAAACACATCAAATCTACTAACATCGCTATGAGGACACACAAAATTCAAAGTTTTAAGCATCAATATGTGTTGTATTTTGACAACACATCAACATTCTCAACTTAAAATTGTTGGTTGTCCTCAAGTTACGGACTCAATCTATATAAGCAGTATTGTTAGAACCCACACTTTGGCACGTGAATTAACTACAAATTTGGAAGCAGTGTTGCAATTACTGGAACATTTTGAACTTATAGTTATTTAAGGTGACATGAAATTGTTTTTTTTCGTTTTTTTAGCACACAAGAATTTTAGAACCTACTTCATTGTTAAATTTTATTGGAGAAAATAAGTAGGACCAAAGTGTTATTTCCTTAACTAATGTATTGTATGTACAAGTCTATATATATATGTGGCCATACTTGGTACAAGAACAAGCAATTACACTTCTTTAAACATTCCATTTTCCTCCTCCTTCAAGAACATTAAAGAACTTTCTCCAATCTTCCTTCTACTCAACCAAGATCATCATATATACACATATACATCCAATACTTGTTCAAGAAACCAAAATACCTTCTCTTTCAACAAGATTTGAAGAAGGAAAACTGAAAAAAATCCACTGCCGTGAACAGTAACCCATACGGGTTACTGTAGCACTGTGGGAATTGGAGTCT
>DF359259.1:24784-65038 GCA_000787875.1 Solanum virginianum | reverse complement strand
TGGGGTGGAATGTTGGCCAATCAAAAAGGCACATGTTCAGAAGATGCATGTCGCAGAGATGAGAATGTTGCGATGAATGTGTGGTCACACCAGGAGTGACAAGGTTAAGAATGAGACCATTCGGGAGAAGTTAGAGGTGGCTCCGATGGCCGATAAGATGAGGGAAACGAGACTGCGATGGTTTGGACATGTGCAGAGAAGGAGTAGTGATGCTCTTGTTAGGAGGTGCGAGAGGTTGGTTTTAGGAAATACGCAGAGGGGTAGAGGTAGACCGAAGAAGTACAAGAGGGAGTTGATTAGACATGATATGGCGGAGCTTGATCTCACAAAGGACATGACCCTAGATAGAAAGAAGTGAGGGTTGCGAATTAGAGTAGTAGGCTAATTGGCAGGGTTAGGTAGATGCATGGGTTAGATGGAGGACGTATTTTCTTTTTCTTTGTTTTCATTATCTGTCTTATATGTGTTAGTTGTATCATATTTACATATTGCCATGTGTTATTCATTACTAGTCACTCTTTGTGTCCCCTTCCCTTTCTTTTTTGTCATATCTAGTCCTTTCTACTTATGAGTTTTGAGATGAGGGTTCCCAGAAAATAATCTCTCTACTTCTATGAGGTAGTGGCAAGATTTGTGTACATTCTACCCTCCCCAGACCCTACTTATGAGATTTTACTAGATATGTTATTATTGTTATTGTTATTGAAATTATTCCAACTTCTTAAAAAGACGCTTTAAGTTTACGATATCTTATTACCTCACAAAAATATGTAAATCCAACACTTTGAATCCATTTTCGCACAAGTCCTACCGTCACCAAAATATTTGTAAGCCACGCACCAACAATTACTTGCCACGTGTTAAAAGTAATTTTTAATTAATTTTATTTGACTCCTTTCCTTTGTTTTTTTTTTTTTTTTTCCTCCCTTTCTTCTTCCCAAACTTGCGTTCCTCCGCCATAATACCAATCTTGAGAGCATGATAATTTGCAGTACTTGCTATAAAATTTTGGTGAGTTAGCTTTACTCTTTTTACCCTTCCTATAATACATAATCGCTGTTAAATCCGATTGATTCATCTAGTTTCAAACCTGTATCTAGAATCGATTATAACAATTGGGTGTTTCAATTTCAGAAACTTCTGAAAGTTTCTCGAAGTAGCAGACGCGATTATAGGTTTTCTTAACCTTTTTTTTCTCAAAAGACCACAAAACAATTAAATACATTTACTCCATAGTTGTAGAAGTTCCAAAGTGGGACTTATTTCCTGTTCAACACAGAAATAGAAAAAAGGGTCACCTCCATACAAAAGACATACAGAATTTTAGCATATGTGTTATAACTTCTCCTTCTCCTGGTAGTGCTGCACATACGAGTAGATGCCGACGAGAGGACCTTCCATAGACCTATCATCACCTTCTGTTGGAACAGCGATAAAGCGTAAACAACAACTTTCAGTTTAACGGGTTGTTTTCCCATCTTTGCTCATCTTCAATGGTTATTTCTCCGAGGTTTTCCTATCTTAATCTGTCCCAAGCTCAAATTTTGTGCTCAGGGAATTAGCAGGAGACAATCAATTATTTGTCAAATTATCGGTAATTAATTTTATGAAAATCATAATAATCAAAATTTAAGTATTCAAAATATCACCAAATCAAAATTTATTTTTTAATTATTCATAAAATACAGGTAAGATAATGGTGGCAGAGATGATGGAATTTTATTTTTTAAATAATAAAAACTAATAGTTTAAAAAAAATCATATGCCTTTTTCAAAAGAAATCAAATTAAAAGTGTTACATGTCATTTTTATATTGACTTAAGGATTGTTTTAAAACCCTTCACGCGCTCTTGTTTCGTGAAAATGAATTAAAAGTGTATATTTTCTTTTAATTTAGATAGTTTTATAAGATAATAGAATATCTACAAAGTTAAAATATCTTCTTAAAAAATTAAAATAACTAACACTTTATGTCTTTTCTCATTTTAAAAAGGACAGGAATATCACTTCATGTCTTTTCTCATTTTAGAAAGGACTGGGTTTTCAACATAATGGTATGTACATTCTATACGGGGCTGCGTCAGACACATTTATCATCATTGAAGCCTCACTTTTTAAAATACCCTCTTGGTTTAAATTTATATCATGTAGTTTAGAATAAGAAATTTAAAAAAATAAAAAAAACTTTGCATGTTTAAAATTATTCTTAAAGAAGTATTCTTTTTTAATTGAATAAGTGAAGTTTGATCAAATATAGATAAACTATCGATAGTGTCATCAATTAATATTCATCAAATGAACAAATGTATTATTCTTAATTTTTAAAATTGATTAAAAAAATACAATAAATCATATAAATTGAGACCAAAAAAGTATCAATTTATGTGACTTTTTTCAAAAACTTTTTAGTCTATTCTTAAAAAAGAAAATCATTTTATAATTAAAAATAATTAAATATAATTTTTGTACTTCAAAAACTTTTTATAAATTTGGTCAAACATTGTTGCTAAAATACTTTTAAATTTTATTGATTAAGCACACAATGTTTTTTACACATAAGAGACGTTGGATATATAAGTAAACAGGTCTTACCTACTAGTGAAAATTGATATGATCCAATTTTTAAAACTTCAAAATAAAATAAAATAAAATAATTAATTAAATCTTTGAACAAATATAGCTAAGCGTGTATCCGAGTTGCACCTATAGTGCATCCTGTATCTAAGTTATACATATTTATATTTGATATGTACATGGACTCATGTATCTGAATATATTTTCGATTCATATCATTATAAATATGTTGAGAAATTTAAATTTCTAAATATTTCAACAACATGGTGATGCTTATCGTTGTGTATTTGAAAAGGCTTGAAATGCTGTTGAATTAACAAAAAACGATAATTGGAGAAAGAAATTTAGGGAAAAAGCAATAAAAAGATTTATGATGCTTGACAAAAACGAGAATGTTTTTGACTTTTATGAAATCAGTGATACGGCTGATACACTTGAGTCGCTATACACATGATTTGCTCTTAAATTAGTGCCTTTTAATTATACTTAATATTTAGATACACATAATTAGATGTATCTGAGGACTGAAATATGACTAAATTGTAATACCAAAAACTTAATAGCAAAACGGATAATTAACTCCTAGGATTTGTCTGTCCTTATATTGAGTTGGGCCTAGTGAGACAAGAGTAGGGCCCATGAAAAAGCTCTTCGAGTTTGTTCAAAACGTTAAAGCCCAATCCCTGAAGCTTTTAGCCCAAGTTAATTTCCAATCCTATGGCAGAGATCACAGTCCTTATCTTGTACTTTACTAACAAACGTTGAAACACATATATCAAAAAATGAAGTGATCCATCAGTTAATAAAAAGAGGGAGATTTTCATAAATAGTCTACGCTTGAAATTTAATATGATCAAATAACTATATTTTATATAATTACAAAGTATAACCTCGGCTACGTGATCTGGAGAGGAGGAGAGAGGCGAGCGAGGTCGAGAGAGGGAGGAGAGAGGCAAATTGTATGTGTATATTTGTCAAATTGTATGCGTATATCTATCAAATAATTGTATATGTGTAACTAATATATATATCTATTTGTATATCTGACAAGCGAGGTTGGGAGAGGGAGGAGAGAGGTGAGACAGAGAGGGTAAAGAGTGGAGAGAAGCGAATTACATATGTATATCTGTCGAATTGACTATGTATATCTGTCAAAACAATTGTATATATTTAGCTGTTATACATATGTAATTATATATCTGGCAAGAAATAGCAGAGAGAGAAAGAGAGAAAGAGGGGAGAGAGAAAGCAACAACAAAACTCTAACTATAGCTATAAGTTATAATTTTTTCAAATTATAATTATATAATGTAAATATATATCATATATTTACCTAGTTACGTTATTTTTTCTAAAAAAAAATCATTTCAATTGAGTCTCTGTTTATATTTATCAACTGAATATCCATCAAGTTTCTTCTCTAAAATTAAAATACTTAGGTTAGTGTAAACTCAAGCATAGATAAATATTTCTTAGGGTCACTTTTACTTGAATACTATTTTAAAAATAGATTTCATTTTATTAATCATTCTCAATATATCAAGACAAAAAATATTATTTTTTATATTTTATCCGTTAGCATCAATTACTTATTTTAAAATTTATTTTATAAAATTTAGTAGAAACATATTTTAATATAGATGTTGTATAGTAAAATACTTATAGTGGTCATTCCGTCTCAAATTCACAAAGTAAAAATGAAAATAAAGTAAAATAGTTACAAAAATCACAGAAGATGAGATAAATAAATTGGACACCTTTTTCAAGACGAAATTATTTTGATGATATGAAAAGCGGATTGTTGGGTTCAGAGTATTTGGAGTTTTGTACCGTCCAAAGGGTCAAATGGGGGACCAATTAAGCTCTAAATTCCAAATTCACAGGTGAAAGTTGACATTAGTCTTTGCTGCAATCATGAAATTATTAAATTAAGAAATGTTTGTTGAGTCAATTCACTATATAAATTTTTTATTTTATAGATAAATATTTTATTCTCCTCTGGCTCTTTTCATCCAACTTTGCTCAACCCCTGTTGACTTGACAGAAATAATAAATAATAAAATAATTTTATCAAAGTATCCTTTGAATATAGTAAATTATTATGTGTTGAAAAATATAATAGAAAATTAACTATAATTAATAATAAAAGTAAATTAAAAATTAAGTATAAATTATTTTTTTTTTAATTTTATAAAATATATAAGTATTATTAGACATTTCAAAATAATATAGAGGTAAAATAAATATCAGCAGAGGGAGGGAGTATAAGTTTTCTCTTCTCTTTCCCCCTTTTTATTCTCCGTGCAGTAAATTTTTTTGGAATTTATCAAACTTATACAATTCCTCGGTTTCAGTAATTAGCATGTTCTAATTTTTGAGAGTTAAAATTATTCAAATTTGGATTATCACTTTAAAAATAATTATTATATTTTATTTTTTAAAATTAACTTGACGTATTTTAAAATTAAATTCAATTAGATTATTTTAAAATTTAAATTTAAATATAAAAAGAATGTGAGAAGTATTACAAGTTATAATTCTTCTAATAGAAATATAATGAGAAAATACACGATAAAAACTTTATTAAAATTTAAATAATTTGACTTTTTAAAAATAAAATGTGATAAATATTTTAAAACAAATAAACTAAAGAGTACTTTTTTTTCTTGTATCACTCTTTAAATAACTTTTGGATCTTTAAAACAATTTACTTCTAAAATATTATATTAATATAATTTAATTTAATAACTATTAAAAAGCAGAATATATATAACTCTACTTGGTACTCGGCGAACTTTTCATCTTTTGCTTTTATTAATAATTTAAAGTGTAGTAAAAGTGAGAATTATTTATGATTCGAACAATTTTAAATATGTAGTAGCTTCTATTAGCAACAAAATATGGACAACTTTAATTGAAAGGGACCATAAATAGTAGTATCCATTAGTTGAGTGGAGATGTGTCGTCTCGCACTAACATTATGCAATTATCCACATAATGTTAGGCAAATACCCACTGCTTCCCTTTTTTATTTAGATAATAATATTCTTATTTTTATGTTAGAAAATTTTATTAAAAATAAAAAAATTAGCATGATTTTATAGAAATAAGAAAAGAAAATAGTGAGTTAGACTAAAGAAGAAACTTTAATTTTTAAACTAAAATTTGGACCTGTAAATAATTTTCACACCTTCACTAATCCTTTAATTTCCTCTTCGTTCTTTTCCTATTCAGTCCTTTTGGGTAGTAGTATCTAATTTTTCTTTAAATATATATCATTTTACAATCATCAGATCTAAAATTTACTAATTTAAATAAATTTATATATTTTATAATTTAAAATTCAACACATAGCGGGAGCTTAGTGCACCGGGCTCGCCCTTTTTTTTTTTAAATTCAACGCATGATAATTAATATGGACCACGTGGTAGATATGAACTAATTTAAGCACCACTCGTACTTTGCCATTTAGGTTAGGTACACATGCAATAATCTCACTTATTAGTTTCCATTTGGACACCTAATTAATAGCACTTGCTCTCTAGTGTGTATACTATACATAAGTGGTCATAATCCAAATTAAGCATTTTCCACATAATTAACAGGACATAAATCGTAAAAAATGTAATATGTTTTGATTTGAAATTTAATTAATTATTTGAAGGTACTTAAGTTATGTTCTTGTTACATTGCAATCCTTTCTCTATGTAAAAGTTATAAGCTCTTTGATGATGTCAAATTATAGGACATAATTGATTGTTTGTATGGTACTTAATTATCAAAAATACGGTAATTATTGTTTTTATATTGTAAGAGAAAAGTCACATTAACTATTAAAGTAATATTGTAATAAGTTCACTAATTTTATATAACAAAAAGTACTATTATTATATCACCCCAAATATGTTCTTAGTTGGAAAGTATAATTTCACTAGTAATTTAAAATTTTTTGAGACGATTATTAGTGCGCTAAATTTATCTTATCAAGATTTATCATGTGACTTTGAGTTTAAATTTTTGGAGGTTGAGTCAAGTAATTAAATATTGAAAAATTTGACTAACTTTGTAAAGTAACTTTATAAACAAGATTAGAATAATTATAACATGACACAAAATACTTTAAGAGTTCGTTTGGATGAGCTTATTGCTTTAAATTTATAAGCCAAAAATCATAAATTAGGATTTTTAACTTATGACTTTTAACTTATTTTGGTCGATTTTGACTTAAAATAAGAGTTTATAAGCACTTTTAAAATTTATCTAAACATTTCAAAAGTGCTTAAAGCTATTTTTACTTAAAAGCACTTACAATAAGTCAATCTAAACAACCTCTAAGTCAAAACATATAAAGGAAAATAATATAATTAGAGAAACATATGATATATATTTACATTATATAAGTATAGTTTGAAAAAAATTACAAATTACAGCTATATTTAGAGTTTTGTGGCTATAGTAAGGGTTTTGTTATTATCTTCTCTTTTCTCTCGCTCTCCTCTCTCCTCTCCCCTTTTTCCTCTCTCCTCTCTCTCTGCAATTTCTTGTCAGATATCAGTTACATATGTATACCAATTGCATATATACAATTATTTCGATAGATATACATAGTGAATTCGACAGATATACATATACGATTTGCCTCTTTCCACTCTCAGACCTCTCTCACTCGTCTCTTTCCTCCGTCTCCTAACCTAACTTGCCAAATATACAAATATATATGTAAATTAGTTATACACATACAATTATTTGACAGATATACACATACAATTTGACAAATATACATATACAATTCGTCTCTCTCCTCCTTCTCTGGATCTCGCTCGCCTCTCTCTTTCCCTCCAGGTTACATAGCCGAAATTATACCGTGTAATTATATAAAATATAACATTTGATCATATTAAATTTTAAGCCTTGACTATTTATGAAGTATTAAATAATATTAATTTATATTTACCTAAATATCCAAGTCTGAGGAAAAAAAAAACTGAATGCTGTTCAGATAAGGGTCAGCACTTAAATAAAAGAGTAATTGCAAATGAAGTACAAATTCCAGTACTTTAACAAGTATATTTACTAATTAATTTACAGTAACCACATAAAAAGTTACTATATAAAGGTCATTAATTATGACAGGTACGTAAAGGTCAATTTTTATATTACACAAAATTATTTGAGATACAAATTCCAGTACTTTAACAAGTATATTTACTAATTAATTTACAGTAACCACGTAAAAAGTTACTATATAAAAGGTCATTAATTATGACAGGTACGTAAAGGTCAATTTTTATATTACACAAAATTATTTGAGATACAAATTCCAATACTTTAACAAGTATATTTACTAATTAATTTACAGTAACCACATAAAAAGTTACTATATAAAAGGTCATTAATTATGACAGGTACGTAAAGGTCAATTTTTATATTACACAAAATTATTTGAGATATTAAAATAGTGAGGCTCATCTATAAAGAGACAGCACCTTTAGCTGTCTCTCTTTTGTTTTTTATATCCTCAGATCCATCTTTTTCTTGTCATAAAAACAAATGGAGAAAAAAGTTTCTTTCCTCAGCTTATTGTTACTAATATTTCTGGGATTTTCTCTTTTAATTTCTACAATAGCAGTTCCTTCTTCAAGTAAGTCGTTTTTAAATTTTTTATCTTTCAATTTATTTTAATATTATGCTAATCAATTAATATATGTGTGTTTTTGTGTTGTTAATTTACAGGAAGCCTTATGTCAATTACAGAAAATCTACATTTAAAAGATTCTCATAACAAGGTTCTTTTTCTTCTCTCTTCGATCCTGTTGTTTTTTATTTTCTTTATAGACTGAAATTGGAAAGATTGGGTTGAAATTGAAGGGGAAAAAGGAATAAAACAATAGTGAAGTTGATAGAAAAAGTTGAAATTTTATTTTTGAATTTTTTTAATTCTTTTTCATCTCAATTTCTACCGAGTTTCAAAAATAGTCTAAATGGACAAACTTTAGTAACTTATGCAATTATAAATTATTTTAACCAAAAGAAGAAGATAAGAATTGTAAATTTTTTTTATCCTATTTCCACTTCATCATTTGTTTTTTTATTACTAGTCGTTTTTTCTTTTTTTTTTTCTTTCATATCTAGCATCTTTTACTCATGGGAATTAACATATTTAGATGAGGGTTTTTTAAAACAGTTTCTCTATCTCTACGATATAGTGATAAAGTTTACTTATATTTTTTTCTCCCCTGACTTCACTCGGCCTAAGTATGTTGTTGTTGTCTGTAAGTTCAAATTATATATCTAATTCTAAGTCAAAATTTAGTTGCAAATGATGCATGTCCAAATTTTTACCTAGTAATTTATTTTTGAAATTGTTGAAGGTGTTATTGATGGATGAGTTGGAGAAGAAGAGGGAATTGTTGGTGGAAAGAGATGACTATGCCGGAACAGGTGCTAATAATCATCATGATCCAAAGCCTCCTGGCTCCCAATGGGGAAGTAAAAATTAATTAGTTACGTTTTAAGACTATGTTTATGTGTACAAAAAATGAAATAAAGATGATCAAAGAAGAAGATATGTGCAATACAACTCTACTCAAGTAAATGTAAAATTATAAATGTTGCTTGTTTTTATCTTCTTATTAGGAACCACATTATTATTCTCCTTCCTTCGTACTAATTCATGTAATGATGTTTGTCTAAGCGTAACAATTGAAAATGTTATAGATATTTATGTAATTATTAAGAAAATCATGTATAACTGACAAATCACTTGCGTATTTGAGTATTTTTATATGAATATATATAATTATGTAAATTAGAACAGAGGAAATACTGTAGCGGCATCTTAAGGTAGTTGTTTCTTTTGTTTATTGCACACTATAGATCTAACAAATTGTGTTGTTGGGCTTGTCTTGTGATCATCATATGTTGTAAAATAAAACAACCTTGATTTCGTTCACATAGTGTCTAATTTAATTACTAATCATTGACACTCTACTTATCTTGAACACCTCCAAAATGAAATTATTTTGATTCTTGAAATCATTATTTTGATGGAGCTGGAAAGCACCTGTACCTTTAATTAATAATTAGCATTCAAGTTAAGCTAATTACCAGTTTAGTTATTCCTTCGTTTTAATTTGTTTATTTTAATTATTACTATTTAAATAATTAAATAATATTTTTTTAAAAATTTAAATTGTTAATTATTGTGACTTGTATAATTTTTCACGTAGCTTCTAAAAAGTGTAACTCTTATTAAAAAATTAAAAAGAAATTAAGAATTCTATGTTCAAATTAAACATTGATTACTTTAATTTTGCTGTTCTGAATCAAGTCAAACTAATTGAAATAGAGAGATTATTATCCAATTGTCAACAATGTCGTGATGGAGTCAAAATAAATGCGAAATTCTAACATTTCTGTGAAAGAATGATACGTTCATTAAGTCATACATAATTTTTTTTTTAAAAAAAGATGAAATTTATCTTTTTAATCGAAAAAATACGAATTATATTTATTTTTCACATGCATAACAAGAGATGTCACGTGTTGCACCACGAAATTAATTATGACACCTAACAGAAATAATTGAACTAAATTGAAGAAGCAGGAGTTAATGGACTTGTTCCCTTGGTTGTAAAAATAAAGATGATGAAAAAAAAAATATTATACAACATTCTAGAAATCAAACTTGATCTAGAGGATTTCTAATTTGGTTTGTTATCTTTTTCTTAAAATAGAAGAACCTAAGTATACATTATAGGACAATTTGAATTCGATACATATATGTTTGACATGACTTTGAAGTGGTTAAAACTAACAAGAATAATATGTACAATGTCTTTTAATTAGTTTAAATAATTCATGCAAAAGTATGAGAGTTTGTGCTACGAATTGTCATTGGTGGTGAAGGTTGATCATCACCGAACATTTTGGTGATCCGCCGGATGTTTATTTTACTGCTTTCCTCTATTTCCTCAGGAAAAATGACTTGTATTCGAAAATTCAATTTATTACTTAATTGATTTAAGTAAAGGTTTTACGCACTTGAAATAACCGCTAACACACAATTATATGGCGATTAGGAACTATTGACTAACTTTTGAAAAAATTCAATTTAAAAAGGTGACTTTTAAAAAATCTATTTATAACGACCTGACCCGAAGTATTGTCCGCTTTTGAGCCTGACCTATCACGAATTTGCCCCTTTGGGCTCATCCCAAAAGGCGCCTCACAGTATATAGACCAGTCTTTTACTTAAATAGCCCAGGACCCTCCCTCTCTTTTTCGATATGAAATTTGCCTAAGAGAGCCAGATATTACGTATCGCCGTCCCAACAATATTTTATTATATAATTGGCGAAATGTTCTTTCAAAGTTAATAAAATGTTTATTTGTTCCAATATAATACCTTGAGTTTTGTTCTCAATCATTTTATTGATTCACAATAAATTTTAAGTAGTATTAGTGAAAGTTTTAAAATATGAGACAAAGTTCTACAATTTGAGAAGAAAATTTACTATATTTCTAATGTAATGACTGTAGCAGAAAATAATTAAAATTTTTAGATGGATAAATTTTATAACCAAGCAAATATTTGATATGTATTTATATTATATTATTATAGTTTGAAAAAATTATAATTTATAATTGTATTTAGAGTTTTATTGCTATTTTTTCTCTCCTCTCTTCCTTTCTCTCGCCTATTTCCTCTTTCTCCGCAATCTCTTGCGAGATATTCAAATACGCATGTATATCAGTTGCATATATACAATCATTTGACAGATATACATACAATTCGTGTCTCTCCACTCTCTACCCTCTCTCCTCCCTCTCTCAATCTTGATTGCCTCTCTTCTTCCTCTCCCAATTTCGCTTGCCAGATATATATATCACTTACACATATAGAATTATTTGACAGATATACACATACAATTTGACAAATATACACATACAATTCGCCTCTCTAGACTCTTTCTAGATCTCTCTCGCCTTTCTACTCTCTTTCTCGATCTCGCTTGCCTCTCTCCAATAATAGATAGCTATAAATCATAATTTTAGCAAATTATAACTATTTTTTGTCTTATTATGTTTTAAATGTTTGCTCTTTTGAAAAATTCCCTTTTTAGGTATCACTTGTTACTTTGTAAAACATGTAGTAGCAGTAATTTTCTAGAATTAAAATTAAGTATATCTTGAGATTTAATTTTTACTTATATATCAAGTAAGTAACAGTGCGACATGCCTGTTTGAACAACTGAAAGTAATAATTCTATTACAAGCAGGTAGCAAAGTCGCCTGTTACAAACTCATGCAACCTAAACACTAAACTCTCCACCCCTACCCCTATAATAACTCTATTACAAGAATGAGCCTATTCAATAACTCTATTGCCCACTACAATAACTACCTCTAGTTAATATAAACTTTAACACGTTTTTCAAGGCTAACTCTATTTAAGAACTCATCCACTCGAAAATAATAAGAAATGATTAATATTCCTTTATAACATAGGAACTGATCTAACAATGTTCAGAACATAAGATACAATATCAAAATAGAGAAATTTGATATTCTTCTTAGACTGTCTTTATCATATTCCTTCATCATGTTGAAGTTGTTCTTCCTTGAGAGAATGACATTTGCTTTAGATATTCTTGATTTGCAAAAACTTAATTTTTTTTGTCAATAAGTTTTATTTATAAGAAAGACAAAAACTAAAAATCAAGCATTGATCGGGATTTGTTGATCTTTATGCACCTTTGTTACAGCGCCAACTAGTCATTGCAACTTTATAATTGTTGTATATCATTGACTTATTTACATGTCAAAAATTTCATGGACTAGATTGCTTGATCAGATTTCTTTGCTCTATAAGTTATCAAATCATCAAAACAATACATAGTACTTCAATGTCTATGCTTTATCAAAATTTCTTTACACCAAATTTAATTAAAACTAAGATTTATATGTTGTCTTTGCCTGAGAAAATTCCAAGCAAAAGAGCATCGAAATGCAATGATCTTTCTCCTCCATTAGTACCTATACATATACTTGTTCATTAGTTTTACTTTTTCTCGTTCCTATACGTCTTTTCACTTTTTTCTATTTATGATGGTCTTATATATTATTTTGAACTCAATTTTCTTTGTCTAATGAAAAAAAATTGAATGAATCAATCCATAGAAGATTAATTTTAGAGCTTTGTCGTCCCAAAAAATTAAAAGAGTAAAATATTAAAAAAATTATTTATCTCCATATTTTATACTATAATAATAAAATAAATTATCCCATATTTATACAATAATATATTATAAATAACTTTATCTATTCGAATGCCCCTGCCAAATGACCCAAAAGTCAAGAAATATTACAGTTTGAATTTCCTTTTTTCTTCGTATTTTAGTTGACAATCCAAAACGCACAGCGGATAATTTCTCTAATCTCCTCATGATTCTAGATCTTTACATGACTTTCTGCTTGTGAAAAAACCATTCAAATGTATTTTTCCTTACGAAATGCCAAATTTTAGAAAATTCAAAACACGGTAAAATAAAATTCAATTCTTTTGACTTTCTCTACCCACATACCAAACTTTTAACCAAAATAATTAAGCATTCAATTTTTCAAACGTTTGAAAAGCAAAATCCAAAATGATGACAGTACACAAATTCTACATCCACCTCTATATAAATATAGTAAAACAATTTCCCTTTTAATACCATTTATTTATCATACTAGTAATCAAAATGAAGTTATTATTACTTTGTTGCCTCTTCTCTTTTACTTTCCTCGAAATCGTAAAATCTGCAGCCGTTGTGGATACAAATAATGAACAAGTCCGTCCAGGGATGAGCTACTACATACTCCCCGCCCCGGGGGGCAACGGGGGTGGCCTAACGCTAGCGAAAGGCGAGAACGGGAGCTGCCCGCTCGACGTTTTCCAATCACAAAATTCGCAAAGCGTAGGCCTCCCGTTGAAATTCTTGATGGTGAATTCCAGCGCTGGCTTACTAGTCGATGAAAATGAAGATATAAATATTAAATTTGCGGCACCAAGGTTCGTGTCAATATGTAATAGATCAACTGTTTGGAAAATCGAACAAGGAATCGTGACAACTGGTGGAATTAAAGGTGGATCTGTAAATGGCACGTCTACAAGTTTATTTACGATTCAGAAGTATGAAGATGCTTATGCTTTACAATATTGTCCAAGAGCCACAGGATGTTCTTTTATTTGTCCAAGGTTGTTGTGTGGGTATATTGGTATTTCAACAGCAGCGAATGGAGCCAGGCATTTGGCGGTGAACCGGCCGGTTTTTAAGATTGTGTTCAGGAAGGCCTAACAAATTTATATAGTGAAAATAAATAATCATGTTATAATTTTATGGGAGGTGTTTCATATTGATTTTTCATTTTAATCTTTAAGAATAAATGCTTGATTTATATATTTCTTGCAGTGTTTTGTGGTTTATATGTGTATTTTAATAAATATTAAAGATCATGATATGTAATTGGTGGGCATAAATGATTTTTCAGTTGTTATTTATTATAATTTATAATATTTTTATGTAATTTTTAAATATATAACTAGATAGTTATAATTATTAATTATTGTGATTTATAGTACTTTTAACATAATTTTAAAATAGTTATAGAGGCAGAGTTAAGAGTTAAGTGGGAGTTCGTGGGTTCAGACGAATCCAATAATTTTTCAATAGATTCTGTATTTATCTTAGAAAAATAAGTTTGTAATATTTTTCTCTTCTTTATAACCCTCAATTAGTAATTTATGTACTCACATATTAATATGTTCATAGATACGTCATTATTTAAGAAAGTTTATTTTTTATCTAATAAAATATTATATATTTAAATATAAAATATAAATATCTATTAATATAAATTTGTTTTAAATAAATTAAAACTCATGAATCTTCTTATAAAAATGATGGAAACATATACGGAAAGATATTTTTCATAAAAAGGCTTAAAAGGCACTCCAGATCCTTTAAATAGACATGGTGTCTAATTCAGAAGAAGCTTGCTTTTTCTTTTTTTCCATCTCATAAAAGAGCTATTACAAAATACTTCTTCAAGGTTTAGAAAATTTTGTCTTCTACAATCAAGTTATAGCAATGGAACATGATTAATGTTATTTTCTATTTTTATAAATTTATATGTCTAATAATTTACTAGAAAAATACTGAGTAAATTCTTTAAATTTTTCAACAAGTAGTATGGACACATTTTCAAGTTAGATCATTAAATGTATTTTTTATTATTTTAAATTCAATACTAGAATATTTTTGTAATACCCCGTAAGTACCCTAACTTAGAATAAGATCAAAATGTACATGCTAAGTTGTTTAAGTTGATACCAAGCCAGGGCATTAAAATGGGGTAAAAAAATAAGTACAAAAATGATTCTAGTGAAATTTTTTATCAAGGAATTTGAAAGATAATTTTATTTGACAAAATTGTTTAATCTGAAGAGTACGCGATAGATCCGTATCATGGACCTGTCCCAACATAGTTTTTTTTATACTTTTATTCATAAAACGCACTCAATGAATGCAATTTTCTTTTTTGTTCATAAAATGCACTCCCTGTGCATTTTCCCCTTTTATTCATAAAACACATGTCACGAATGTATTTATGTATTTCGGAAGAAAAAGAACTAAAATGAAATAAGTGCACATCAAAGATTTGCTCAATATTAGTATCGTTTTCCTGCTTTTAACGAGGAACATTTTTATCTTTTCCCTACCCCTGCTATACTCAATCCACATCGTTTTGAGATCGAATTCAATCCTATATCAGTTCCTAAATTCTATTTTTTTTCACTTGAACACTAAAATTTTTTAGAACAATGGATTGAGAGAGAAGGAGAAGCTAGGGTTCAAGTTCAACTTTCAAAATTCGTGCAATAATTTCTTATTTAAGGTATGCAAGGCTAATACAACGTTGGATTGAACTTATCCACGTGTTCCTTCATCTTTATCGATTTGAGTTGAGTTGGGTTTGAGTTTTTGAGTTCCTTGAATTGAATTCTTGAGTTATTAATTGTCTTTTTGATCAGTTCCTCGTATTTAAATATATATTGATGATGTTCATGAGTTGAGTATTATATTTTTATTTGGATGCATGTTAGGGTCTTCATTCACTTGAACCTTAATTAAAAATTATATTTTATTTTATGGATGAATTGAGTTAATTCTTCATCCTTTGAGTCTTATTAAATTATGCATTGAGATTATTGTTATTCCCATGCTTTAATCCTTAAGATTGTCGTTCTTGGTTACATTCTCGTGAACTCAAATTAAGTCAATGATCATGATTTTTACTATGCATTATTTTGAATTGAGATTGATATTTTGTTTGTTTGTGCGTTGAGGAAAGATGATTTTTAACTGAATTGGAATATATTTTACTGAGTCTAAATAAACACGAATATTTTAGCATAAATAATAATTTGAGAAAGAATTTTGACGGGATGTGAATGACTTTTGAAGTATGTTTTAAATGACAACACATGATTTTTGAGAAAGAATTTTGATAAGTTTCATAAGACTTTAAAAATATATTCCTTTTGTTTTGAAAGAAAACTGATGAAAGTTCAAGAAGACTAGATGATATGTTTTTAAGTAAATTTACTGATCACTTGATAGATATGAGCAAAACAAATTTAATTGCAAGATGAATATTAACACTGATTTGGATAAGAATATAATTATCTCAAATTCCATAAACTATATTGTCTACATAGTCTAAGAAGGGGTTATACCTTTAAAGTTATTATAGAGGTTTTCTTGAATCCATTGATAGTGATTTCCTTTACTCCTTTACTCTAGAAAGATGTTAGAATGATATGGTTGGATCCATTGATAGTGATGTCGTTTATTCTAGCAAGATATTGGATGGATATGGTTGGATCCATTAATAATGATGTCTTTTACCCTGATATATTGGATGAATATATATGACAACAATATCATTTCGTTGTATTATCATTCGCTCATAGATAATAATTTATTTTATCTCAAAGATAGTGATTAGATTTCCTTTCTTTCGTAGACATTCTATTTATGTCATTTACTGTTTCTAAATTATAGTTCTATTTTGAGATAGTCATAAATCTGAGAGGGCTTCATAAACTATAATAGATTAACGATTTATCGTTGATGAATTAGTCATGAACAGGCCAATTTTCAAGATTGTGTTTAGGAAGGCTTAAGATTTCTATATTCATTACATAGTGGAAATAAATAATGATGTTATAATTTGTAGGAGGTGTTTCACATTGATTTCTTGTAGTTTACCTTTGGGTTTCTCGTTTAGATGTATATTTTAATATTAAAATGCATGATATATATAATTAGTAGATATAAATGGTTTTTGTACGTATCTCCCTTTTTAATATTTTAAATTATTATTTATCGTAACTTATAATATTTTCAAAATAATTTTAAATATAAATTGAATATTTTATAATTTATAATATTTTAATTTAATTTTCAAATAAATAAATAACAAATAAAATAAATTAATTAAAACAAGAAAAATATCTTCTTATTAAAAGTAAACATGTGGAACCAGAGTTGTCCGCTTCTAAACGACGTAGACTCCATAAATATCAAGAAAAGCACCTTTACTTCAAGCACACATATAGACAAAAAAATGTGTGCTTACACGAAATTGAGACGTGCTACAAATTTTCGTTTGACTTGTCCACCTACAAATTCGAGACGTGCAAGATAGTAATATATGCTAACATTTGATTATGAATTTTTAAAATTTATTATAGTTATAGAGTTTTAAAATTTAATCTTAAATTATTTTAAAATTTACAAAATTGATTTCAACCAATTTTTTATTATTCTTTAATTCAAAGTTATTTACCTTTGCTTAAATCTAATATCACAGAAACCCTCCGAAAAAAACCGTAAAGTGACAGATACATGATATAATCGGTTTTCTTTCTTAATTGTTGCTCTTTATTTGAATGCTATTCCTGCTACTATTTGTAGCCACATGCTATCAACAACACACGTGGACTTGAATATACGAGTTCGATAAAATCTAAAATTTAATTTATGTACACGGTCTTATTTTAGGCGATAATTTTTAATATGACAAAATATTTAAGAATTTTTTTTGAAACTTGTAATCTAAAATCATTCATAGATATAAGTTTTAATTTTTATTTGCAAAAGTTTTTTTTGTTATTATTTATGTTTTGATAGACAAGTTAGCGATTTTAGTTTCTTTTTGTACTCTAATTTATTTATTATTTTATCCGTTAGAAAAGGGAAAAGACAAAAAAGAGTAGACACTTTATTTTAGAGATAAGCCATTGAACTTTAATTCAAAAAATAATATTTTTTTTTTCATCTTTATTTGTTCTTTATTGATTTGATACAAAAATTAAAAAGTAAAAAATAATGAAATAATTTTATCAAATTACTCTTTAAAAATAATATATATAATGACTTAAAATATGTAATAGAGAAATAATTATAATTAATGATAATGATAAATTAGGAATTAAAATAATATAAATTATTTTTTAATTTTATTAAAATAAATAAATATTATTAGATATGTCAAAATAGTATAACGGAGAAGTAAATATGGAGAAAGAGAGAGTAGGAACAGATCAAAGGAAATTAATGAGAGCACATGAATAATGAAGCGTTGTCTCTCGTCTATTGTGGCTAACTACCCAAGCAAAAGCAGTAATGTCTGAAATGGACATTTAGTGTATTTTTTTTTTTTAAAAAAAAATTGTTAGTCAATTCCATATGGAAATAGAAATTGATACTCCCTTAAATCCATTTTACTCGTCGTTTTTGTTGAAAATAAATAATTAAATTTTAAAAATATTAATTTTCATGTTTACTCTTATTCAATAAATACGAAAAAGTATAATCTGATAAACAATAGTAGTAATTAATATTAAAACATAAATAAGATAGATTATTTTGTAATTACTATATTTCTTAAGAGACGTACGGAAAAAGATGTAATGAAACAATGGACGTAGTCAATTCCATTTCTAAAACAATCTTTGACCAGAAATGCTACAGCTTTGCAAATCCAGTTGAATATTCAAATGAAATCATACTAATTAATAATCTTATCTTGAAAGTCAACCATGGTATAGAATATGTCAAACCTTGCATCCACTGAATTCTATAAATATGAGCTTAGTTTCGTTCATCCATTAAAAACACACGTCATCAATTCTATACATTCAACAAACATGATGGCACCAAGACAATTCGTCATAGGACTACCTTTTCTTCTTGCAATATTGTCAACAAGTTCTATTTTCCTCGTACAAACTCAAAATGTTTCTGAACCGGTTCTCGACACTTCCGGTAAACCTATCGAAATCGGATCGAACTATTTCGTTTTACCGGTGTCGGGTCAGAGAAATGAGGGTGGACTTGATGTGTCATCCATTAGGAACACAACCAATCCTCTTGTTGTTAGCCAAAATGCTCAATCTTCCACGGGCGGTAGCCTTAGATTTTCACCCGTTAATCGGAGCGAAAACATCGTCCAATTGTCGACTGATCTGAACGTTAAATTTATGTCTATTATAATTTCGGATTCTTCCACAGTATGGACTATTAATACTGACTTAATTCCACAACGTTATTTGGTTGTGGTTGGTGGAGTTGAAGGAAATCCTGGTCGTGAAACTTTGGGGAATTGGTTCAAGATTGACAAGTATGAGGATGCGTATAAACTTGTGTATTGTCCTGGAGTTTGTGAGACATGTAGACCGTTTTGTGGAGACATTGGAATACTTGTTGAACCAAACAACAAAAGGGTTTTATTTGTTGGTTCTGATGAACCATTGAAAGTTAAATTTCAATATACCACGTCGGAAATTACCGTAACTAATGCACCTCCAAGTCCAAGTGCTAGCAATCCAGATAAACTACCAATCATGCCCTTGATTAATGTGGTAATGTGCTTTGTTATTGGTTACCTCGTAAAAGTGATGTGAGTTAATTGTATTTATTAGTGTGATGGAATGGATAGGATTCGTTTATGTTTATTTAATTGCATATATTAGCCGGCAGTCGGTGAATAACATAATAGTTTGTTTAATTTAATTTTATTTTTAGAGGAATATTGTTGTAATCAAGGCAAATGAAAAAACTTGGTTGTTAGCCTCAAGACAGAACTTGCTAAATATCATTTAGGCCGATGAGATATAGAGCCATATAAATTTATATTCCGTATATATAAAAAGGATGTATTCTTTATGTTTTGGTACGAGGTGCTCACGGTCTTGATTTATACGTGTCCAAGTGCTCCAATAATGAAAGAGACTATTATTGCTTTGAGTCTAATTTTTTCCCTAAATTTCTCGACCCATATTCAGTACTCAATTTGAGAATTTTGACCGATTCAGATTTGCCCTTGAAATCTCATTTTTATAAGTTAAAGCATTCTCTATCCAAGAGGATTTTATACTAAGGATTCAACTCGACACATCTGATTAAAAATATAAAAGTACTTATTACTTTATTAAATTTGAAACTCTGCATGTGTCGATATTAACGTCTGCAAGAATTTTAAGTCACCAGAATAATCTTTCTAAGTACTTTCTCTCATAGCAAGAGTTTCATTTGTTTTGCTACACAGTTAGAATATAATAACAAAGGTAATAATAATGCAGAGACGAAATGTAACTAATTAAATTTTTTCTCGAAATAAGATGTTCTATCGTTTTTGTCTAATGTCCTATTATATTGTTCCATTTCCTACTATAAAAGAATATTTTTGACCCTTTTACCCATAATAAAATAAAGGAAGTCTCTCCATTTTCAACAAAATTTAGATAGCTTTAATTGTCTTCTTAGATTTTATTTGATTGTACATAATTATGTGCTTGCTAGGCCAGCTCTTTTGGGTTGTCTTGGAGAACTCTTGTTTGTGATTTTTGTTTTATTAATAAAATAAAATTAAGCGGCCCAACAACCGTATTAACCCCTGCAAAAAATAAAAAAAATTTAAAATAAAAGAAAAAGAAAAGGCACTCCCTCTATTTTAATTTATGCCAGTATTACTTAGGTATCATCTATACTATATAGTACTTAGTAGTTTGTAAATATATACGTATATTTGTTTTCTAAATTTCAAGAAATCATATCAAAATTCATACTAAAAACTATGTATGTTAATTTGACTCCTTTTTTTTTTTAACCCTCCATAGCATCCTTCCTACTTTTTTTTCTTTTTTTGCTATTTACCACATTAAAATGGAGGATGCTTAATTATCATCTAAAAAACCCCTCTTCATGTATTTTGACTTGAGAAGGAAGGAATCAAAAAGAAAACGAAGAAGGCATATCTACATCAAGATATCAAAACTTTTGTTATGATCAAGGCTACACGATCGCATGCATAGCATTATTCATCATACAAGTAGGTACGTTCATACAGATGTACAACAGAAAGGACAACATAGAAATTGATTCACATTTTTTTGTTGGAAACGAAATCATACAATTGATTTAATTCCATTGAAAGTATCCTTGAAGAACACAACATAGAAGGGGTTGTCTGTTCCTATAGCCAAACGCCTTTGTCCGTCAACAGTCTCGATGCCAATGTCAGTGCAGACGTGTTCTCCATGAGGACAAAAGACCAACTTATAAAAGAGATCATTAACTTTCTTAATCTGAAACCAAGTTGCCACTTCCAATAGATTTCCTGCCTCTCCATTTGTTGACAAAAACATTGGGCTCTCATGTCCTGGGGACCCTTCCACTTCCCACACTGTGTTGTTGCAAACCCCCCATAGATTCGCAAACTCAATGTTGAGATCAGTGGATTCAGTGATTTCTACTTGTTTGGGTGCCTTTGGTTTGAAATAGACTGGCGTGCCTCTGTACACATCTATCGGGGACTGCACCACCTGTAACAAAAAAAATATTCATATATCTTATTTGCAGGGGCGGAACTACATTCACCCAAGGGTGGTTAGATGAACATCCTTCATCGAAATTTTTTTTCGAATATATAGGTTAAATATAGAATTTTGATATATATATCAATTGTTGAACACTCTTGATACAAAAATCACTATCCATGTTCTAAAAGTATGAACACCATTGACGAAAATATTGACTCCATGGCCACTACTGCTTATTCATGCGCATTTATGTGTAGGTATTTGACTGGACACACAAACTAAAGATAAACAAATTATCAAAACTATATCTATAAAAAAAGGAGTGGTAACGAGAGTAATATGTATTGTTTTTTTCATTCTGCTCTCTCTTAGTAAAGGAATAAAGCATTATGTGTTAGATATTCTATATTGATTTAAATTAAAAATGCCTCTTTATATATGGTTTTACATAATTCTTATCTCATGAAAAGACTTTTCGAGTTGAGTTTGAATCAGAGTATATATAGTTTCTTATCATGATACCTACAAAATTTACCAAATATCGAACTCATATTATATTGTTCATGCTTTAGATATCTAAAGTTTTACAACCTGAAAAGGACACACGAAGTTAGCGTCATGACCAGTTCTATATATCGTTGGGCCTCGCGTTACTCCGCCACCACCAGCTCCTCGTATTGCTGACACAAAAAAGTAAGGTGTGTTCAGTGCAAAGGCAAATCTCTTTCACAAAAATATATACATGTGAGTTTTTAAATTTTTTTAGTTTAGTATGTACATAGGTAAAAAAATATTATCTTAAGGCATTTGTACATAATATGAATAAATAATATAAGAGATGGAGGTAAAAGGTAGAAGGGTTAGCTGTGCGGGAGGGACGGATACAATTAAGATAGAATATATGCAATTTGTGTATAACCTGTTTTTCCTATTTTTAAGTAATTATTTTTCTCATTTTTCAAAAAATTATTTTTCTTACATTATTTTTAGACTACCGAACTAGAGAAAATTAAAAAAAATCTTACGCTGAAAACACCCAGGATTTATATTCCGTACATATGAAAAAGGCTATTATTTATGTTTTTGTACGAGGTGCTCACGGGGTCAACTACTATTCACATTGGTAGTATAATTTAGGCACTACATATGATTTAGAGTCCATTTAAATTGATTTATTCTAAGGAAAAATAGTTATAAGTGTTCTTAAATTATGTGAAATAAATAAAAATATTTTTATTTGTAATTTGGTCTAAAAATATTCTTGTCACCAATATTTTGGTCCATAAATACTTTTATTGTTATTTAATTGGTCAAAAATATCCTTTTTTCAAATAAAATTTTAATTTATTTTCTTTTTGAACACATTCTTTTTCTAATAAGTAATATTGTTTAATAGAAAATATTTATCCTACTTCAATTTGAGAAGATTTTAAAAATAAAAATATTTCTTGTTTTATTATAATTATTTTTTATCGTTATCTAAATAAAAATTAATGATTGGTTTACTATAATCTTATATTTATGATATATATTATTTGTTATAAGTATACGATGTTCTATTTTAATTAATAAAATGAAATTAAAAAAATGTTTCTAAATTTTCATTAGTAAAAGTGATTTTAAAAGAAACACAACAAAAAAAAGTATTCTTTAAAAGTAATATTTTTAATAGGAATAGAATATGTTTAAACAGAAAAAGTAATATATTTATTTTTAAAAAGGCATTTTTGAATCAAAATATTGACGGCAAAAATATTTTTTAACCAAACTATAAACGAAGAAAATTATTATTATTATTATTATTATTATTATTTTTACCCTTTTCCCTTTATTCTATGTGATGTTAGTATTTTTTATTTGTTAAAATAGAAAGTCTTTATACTAATTGTCTTAAGTTGTTATTATCATATCTGTCAAACATTTAATGACTTAATAAATAAAGGGACTATTATTATGTGACTTCAAATCATCTCACTAACAGAGACGGCCTTTTCATGTTGTGACTTCAAATAATTGTGTTATATTTGATAGATTTGTAAACAAAATGGAGTACGTATTTACAAGATTTTTGCACTTCCCAATTTTTCCTTTATTTAATTTTAATAAGAAGATTAATTTGTATGCGAGGTCCATATATCCGTTTTAAGCTAAGATAGGAAATTTTTTACAATAATTAAATTATTTCATGCTTAAACATATAATTGGTGGTGTCAAATATGAGTGGATTTAATTGAATTTACTTGGATAAATTTTAATAATATAATAAATAGATGTGTCATAAAATACTACTTAAACTGAAATAAACAGAGTTCAAGATAGCTAAAAAATAGGTCGATCATGAACCTAGGGTATAGTAGCAATTAATGTGGATGGTCTATAAATTGAACATAGACTTATAATAGCAAGCAAAATACACAACAATGTACAATATGATGAATTCCATTATGGCGAGCTTCCTTTTGCTTTCAGCTACCCTTTACTATGTTCCCATTATGAGCAGTTCCTCCCTTATTTACAATTGAAAAGTCGAATGCACATAAAATGGAAACTCTTTTTGTTAAGCATAAAAAGCTAAATAGTATTGGTGAATATTGTAACCAATCCCCACCTTCTCATATACTAAATGTAGTAATTCTGTGCCACTTTTTTGTACTGATACATATTAAAATATAATAATTCTGCATTGTTTTGTACCAAAAACACTTTTTTGTACTGATACATATTAAAATATAATAATTCTGCATAGTTTTGTACCAAAAAAAAAGTAATAAGAAAAATCTTAAGTTTTAATTTCTTTAATGTGAAAGTTGATGTTATATTTGAGCGAGCATTGTTTGGGATTTTCAAAAATCACGTAAGAAAATTGTGTTTTGTATTTAGAATTACTTAAAGGATTGAATTATTTTTAGATCAAAATTCAACTTTCATCACTATTGGGCTCATCTTAACATAAAACAAGCAAGGCAGAGTTGATTGATCAACAATGATAAGCAAATGAGTCGTCTTTTTTGTTTCATCATAAATTTAAAAAATTATTCTTATAATATTTTCAGGTTTTAAAAATTAGTCTGAATTCTTAAAACTTTACCCATAAAATTTTTAAAATATATTTTCAAATTCAATTTTAAATTTCAAAAATTATAACTTTAACACTTTGGTTATCGCTTTTAAATCCAACTACTCTCTATTTCATCAAGTTCACTTTTCTAGAATGGTTATTTAAATTTAATTAATAAATTAATTAAAAGCAGTCTTCAGAATGGTTAAATCAATATTACATTTTATGTATTTCGAAAACTTTTTGTTCAATCAAAACTGATTATGTAAAAATTAATAAACAAAATTGAAATTTTGTGTACGACATGCTAGGCAGGTGCTAAAAATTGAAGTTTTGATTCACGGTAAATATAAATTATTTCTACATAATCTATACACTAAAAATAAAATAATACAATTATAAATTAAATATAGTTTAACTATACAAGAAATATATACAAACTACACATATTTATATAAAAATAATATTTTTTTTAATAATTACTTTGATCAAATAATTTATTACGCTATATTATATGCCCAACTACATAGTACTTCATTAACACGTTTTAGTTATGGATAATCTCAAATAATTAAATGGTCCCACAGGCATATTAGATTTGACGATAAGAATGAAATATTTGTCTACTTAATTCTTCTTTGATGACTAAAGATAAACAATAACTAACAAACTATACACAGACATATGATAAGTAAAATTAACTAGGTGTTTCAGCTTAGGTTTACTCCCTCAGTTTTATATTTTATTAGTTATTCACATTACTAAAAATAGTTATCACAATTATGTGTCAATATTTTATAAAATTAAAAAAGAATTAATTAAATTTCTCATTTTTATTTTTACAATCAATTTTATTTGAAGTGTAAATAAGTTTATTAAGTTAAAAAAAAAAGAATCTAAAGGGTACAAATAAGTAAAACTATTCCTCTCATTTAATAAACAATTATTTTTATCAAAAGTGTGGCTTTGTAAAAGTCAAATATTGAAGTTTGGAATGACCTACGAAGATCTTCAGACATTTTCTTATTAAAAGACAGAACTCCAAACATTTTGTTATCTCCCAGCTAATTTACATTTTTGGTATCTTAATAATTGTTGTTTCATTAACTATTTTGTACTTGTGTATGCGTAATAATAATCTTCATTTCTGTGTTTTATATCTCAAATGTGTTCATTTTTTTTTACTGGAATAATGTAATTAAGTAGATCTTTATTTATTTGTTAAAGCTTTATTTTCTTCTTATCTAAAATAAACTTTCTATTTTTCAAAAATAGGAATAAGGTGTTAAATTGTTAAAAGTTTCATATGTTTTACTGCTCATGGAAATGGCACATTTTTAATGCTAGTAGGTGCTCATACATATGAATTCTCTTGGCAAGTAGCTAGATAAAAAAGTAGGAATAAGGCGTTAATTATATCTCTAATGTGTTCGAGGACTTAATAATTAAAGGCATAATAAAATGTGCCAATCCCTAAGTGACATTTATGTCCTTTTAACTTGAGTGGACATTTAAATTTGTATAATAGGTTATAATTTAAAAGTTGAAAGTGTTTTGTGTGAACAAGTGTTTCTCAAATATTATAATATTGAACAAATGTTTGTGTACCTTGAAAACTGTTGGGTAGCAAACTCCTCTCACATCGATGAAAGAGGAGAAGTACAACCTACTTAAATAGGTTCAACTCAATCCATTAGTATGAGGTCTTTTGGGAGATGCCCAAAAACAAATCCGTGAGCGCTTGGCCCAGAGCGGACAATATCATACTAATGCGGGGTTGGGGTGAGGGCGCTCGCGGTCCTTACAAAAACATTGAATTCATCTCACTAACCTAGTTGGTAGGCATTTTTAATTTTTTTTTTCTTGAAAACACAATAGGGAAAGGATCCCTCCCGTTTTCCCTTTAATTCTAATCAAAAGTTTAATTTCAGTTTGAAAGTTAGTTTGTCAAGTTAGTAAAAGTTTATTTTTAAGCAAGGGTTAATTACTTTTGTTTCTGTTGTATGCTGAGGTCTCGAATTCTTGAGATTCTTAATTGTTGCATCTCTCATTCTTTCTTCTTACGCTGGAGGAGCATCTTTTTGTTCTTCTTAGCAGTTATAGCTGGCCAAAAAAAAAACACTTTAGATTTAATTAATTAATTAAAAAGGGTCTTAATTTTGGTTAAATAATAATAATTGCATTTTTATGTATTTTGACATTTCTGTTGTTAAGGTCTCGATATTGTAATTCAATTCCTTGTTACACAATTAATAGAAGGAGATCACGTTATTTATATGATGGTGAATACCTAAACAATGATCACGATTCAATTCATTGAGTTCTAATTTTGGTAAATGACCAGCCAATAGATTACTTGCGTTGAGATAAGTTAGGGGTTCAAAATACCTAAATAATGGATCACGATTCAATTCATTGAGTTCTAATGTATTTTTATTTTTTATAACAAAATTTCTTTTTTTTAGATTTTTTTAAAAAATAAAATAAAAAAATGACCAGTATAGCTATGGCATGTTATATTTATGAGAAACAAAAAGAGATAAAGTGTGCAAAACACATCTAAACTATACCATTTTTTTGAGTTTCACACATAAAATATTGAAACACATCTAAACTATCACTTATTTAATTTGAGAAACACACCTCTATTTTTTATTAATCAATAATAAGAAAAGAACTTGCCTTTTCCGTTTAATCACTTACTAACCATTCACTTTTATTTATCCATCATTTTAAGAATGGAATATTTGGCTACTTAATTCTTTGATCACTAGTGATAAACAATGATTATACACGGACATATGATAAGTAAAATTAATTAGGTGTTACAGTTTAATTTTACTCCACTCAATTTAATTCTCCATTAGTTATTCATATCGCTAAAAATAATTATCCCAGATATGAATCAATTTATAAAATTAAGAAAGAATTAATAAAAAAATTATAATTCTTTTTTGATAGTATAAACAAGTTTGTGAAGTTCTAAAAAAATTTCCAAAGGGTAAATAAGTAAATTATTCTTATATAATAAACATAAATATTTTTGTCTGAAATATGACTTTGTAACGGCGATATTTTGTTAAAGTTTGGGATGACTTATCAAAACTAACTTGAGACATTTTTTATTAAAATTGTGGGATTAACAAGGAAGAACTTTAAATATTTTATTTGAAGTTTGATATGGATTAGCGGATATGTATGTTGGGATTCACTGAAGTGCTTAGATCCCAGCTGATTTGCGTTTTTGGTATCTTATTCTTGTTTCTTTAACTATTTTCTACTTATGTATGCCTAATAATAATTTTGATTTCTGCATTTAATCCAAATTTGTTCATTTTTATTTTGATTTTTTTTTTTTTGGGAATAATATAACAACATCGTTATTCATTTGTTAAAGCCCTATTTTCGTTGCTCACTGTTAAATCTATTGAAGATAAATTTTTCGTTCTTTTAAAAAATAGGATGAATAGAAAGAGGCCATTAAGTCTTTATATTGGCATTATCGTAGCTTTTCTTTTTTTTTTTGACTTCTCGATCTTGGCCAATTGCCATCGTGGAAGTCACATCCTACGAGAGCGATCTCTTTGGACATGGATACAGTGGCAGCTAAAGGAACTCGAAAAAGAAGTCCCTTCAACTGTTTGGTCTGTTCCAACAGACCACGCCAAGATACCTTGGCACATCTTTCCACACCTGTAAATAGTTGTTTAATAAAATGCATAATAATCTATTTTTTTTACAGTCGGTGGTTACAAGAGTGACATGAATATCCCCGCCCTATCGGGTCAAACATATATTCGGTTGTTAAGGTTACATGTATTGCTCCTAGTATTACACTTTAAAACGACATATTTTTTCTTAATTTTTATATGTTGGTAGGTGCTCATAAAGACATATATATGTTTGTTTAAATAATACATAAGGTAAGGGTCCGGGCCAAACCAAATTAAATGTCATAAAACATAAACAAATATAGAACAAGAAATATGGAGATTAGAAGTGTAGGGATCATCTTATTCAAATGTCTTCAACTTCACGCATTTATTGTAATGGTAATGATAACCTTACTTATAGATTGAAAAATCACTCCAAACATATTAAATGTCATACTTAATAGATATCGTTGATCTATAATTAATTAAGGGATATGTAGATATTAAGAGTTAAACTTAGGTGTGTTAGCAAGGAAGGTGAATCATTTTCTTTTTAAAAAAAAATAAAAACAAGTGAATTTTATTTTGTTTTTAACATTTTTCTAACCTTTAAGATCTTTTAATGGTGAGTGGAAATTTTGAAGAAGTGCGAGGAAGATAATGAAAATGTGGCCCACATAATTTCATTAAAAAAAAAAAAGAAGAAAAGATTCACACGTTAAAATTTGGGTGAAAGATATATTTTTATCATGTTACCGTAAGAATTCACAAGATACATGTACCTGTTTTGACAAAATTAAGATATTTATTTAGTTCTTGTGAATAATTTAAAGAGGTCATTTATTATGTATTTACTTCTCTTATTGGATGCTAATTTAGTTTTCATGAGGCGATATTAAAATTTTTACTAAAAATATTTAAAATAAAAAAAATAAACACAAAAATAACTAAACCAATGAGTTAAACATTTAATGTGTATATATATATATAAATATATAAAATAATTTTAATCATATATAAATAGTGATAAATTTTTTCAAGTGAATTAGCTGAATGAGTTCTTGTACCTAGTGGTACAATAAGACAAAAGCAATTACTATGTGCTTGCACGACGACTAAATCATAGTACTTCATTAACACGTTTTAATCGGGGATAATGTTATGTTGTCCTGTTGGGATATTAATTTTTATTTGTGGTTGTTATATTACTAGGCTGTTACTTATATTCAATGGTGAATATGAATATAATTAAAATAAAATAACATGATAGAACTTGCTAATATCCTATACGCCAATGAGATAGGGAACCACAAATATAATATCCATTTAGACCAACGAGATATGAAGCCACAAATACATTATTCCCTATGGAAAGGATATCCTTTATATTACTCCCTCCGTTAAAAAACAGGTTTTTATTTAACTTGGCATGGAGTTTAAAAAAATTAAAAAGAATTTAATTTTATAGTTTTAAATTAAAGTTATGTCAAATATATCAATATGTTTTACAATCACGAGACCTTAAACGTACCATGAAAAAAACTAAAATCAAAATATTACTAAAAAAAAAAGGGATTGATCTTTCTTGTTGAATAGACTAGAAAGAAAAGTAGGTTTTTTTAAACAGAAGGGTAATTATTATATCTCTTATACATTCAAGGCCTCAAGTAATATCTATGTTTTCTAACTTTGGGTGTGCATACTTAGATACTTGAACTTGTATAAAATTAAACATGCAAACACATTCATTCTACATGCCAATTTTATGTCATACATGGCGTCTTACATGTATTATGCCACATAAGATTATTTATACATTGATAGATAATATAGATTATTTATACATAAATTATACACTAAATATATTATGATACGATAAAAATTGAATATAATTTAACTATACATAAAATATATGCAAATTATACATATCTATACTATAAATATCTTTTTTTATAATAACTTTAACGGAATGGCTCAATTATCCTATATTATATGCGCAACAACCATCGTACTTCATTGACACGTTTATGGATAATCTCAAACGGTCCCGTAGGTAGGCATATTATAAATTGCAGTTGAAAGTTAAAAGTGTTTTGTGTGGACAAGTGTTTCTCAACTATTTGTGTGACTTGAAAGCTGAATTCATCTCACAAACCTATTTTTGTTTCTCAACAATGCCCTTAACAGGTAGGTACATCTACCCACTATAAATTGGAGCTATATATAGAGCAGTAAAGTAAAGTAATATCTCCAGCAAAACACACAACTCTCCAAGATGAAGTCCATTATTTTTCTCTTGGTTACTACTTGCTGTTTATTTCCATTTTCATCTACTACTTTCACTTCCGAGAATCGTATTATCCTTCCCACAACTACTCATGATGATAATATTGTACGTGACGTGGACCGCGATCCGCTCAAAACGGGGGAGAAGTACATTATTCTGGGTCCTCTGATCGGGTCCGGACCCGTATACTGGGGCAATATTGGAAGCACCCCATGCCCAAACACCGTGTTGCAACACAGTTCGGCTCAGGGTAATGTGGGAAATGGGACGCCTGCCAAATTCTTCGTTCCTAATGCAATTATTGGTGATGAGGTAATTGTAGATTCTGACATTAATATCATGTTCTCAGTTGAAGCATCAAGCCCATGTGCTAATGAAACCGTATGGAAAGTTGGTGAGTACCAGTACGTGGTAACTGGTGGTACCTTAGAAAGTAAAAGCAACGTCTTCAAGATTCAGAAATATGGGAGTGAGATACCAGGATATGAAAATGTATACAAGTTAACGTATTGTCCCCCTCACTATTTGTGTGAAGATGTGTCCACGATCATGGATAATGGAAATATTCGTCTGGCAATTTTCCCTACTGGTGCTCCTCCCTTTGTCTTCGTCAAGGCCAAAAATGCCTAGTTAATTTCATCAAACCAACCTTGCTACCTAGCTTGCTTTCTGAATAAAGTGGATCCTTCTATGTATCGCTCCATGTAAAATGATAAATGCATGTTTAATTTAATTCTACACTATAAGTATCCCTACTTAATTATTTTTTTTGCATGTAGTCACCCTTTAGGCCTTTCACATAAAAATACTATATTTAATACATCATTTTCTTTCTTAAAAGATTAGTTATTTTGTCTATGAAATAGAAGTATACCTGTTATCCCGAAAAATGACTGACTCTCTCCGAAAATCAGATTCGATGCACAATTGATTTGAGTGCGAACCAGATTCCTGAAAATTGAAAAGAAAACAGAGTCGCCACCTAATTTTAAGGATAATTAGGAAACCAAAAATAAACTTTAAAACCTAACATGAAAGCTTTAAAATTTTAGAAAAAATGGGTAAGGATTCAATTTCCACTTTGAGAAGAAATTTATCACTCAAAATGACCGCTAACATGCGGTCGACCGACGATTAAATAGTTTGACTAACTTTTGAAAATATTTGAATTAATTCGAAAATATCGACTGAATTTGAAATAGTTAACTGAATTTTAAAAGAGTTAACTGGACTTTGAAATAATTAACTGAATTTGAGAAAGTTGACTGAATTTAAAAATATTAATTGGAGTTCTAAATTTTAAAAGAGTTAACTGGACTTTGAAATAATTAACTGAATTTGAGAAAGTTGACTGAATTTAAAAATATTAATTGGAGTTCTAAATTTTAAAAGAGTTTGTCTCAATTTAAAATTTTTGACTAAATTTGATAAAATTTAACTAAAATTAAAAGAATTGATTAAACTTAAAAAATATAAGCCATATTTTTGAAAGATTTTGACTAAAACTTCAGGAATGGACTAAATTTGAAAGTATTGACCAAATTTTGAAAATATTGACTTAACCTTAAAATGTTGACTAAACTTGATTCTTTATTTTTGAAAGGATTTTCACTAAAAGTTTAATTTTGTAAAAATAATGCTAAGAGTAAAACAAAATCATTAAGGCGAAAAATAACATAAATGGTAGACATACGGGGAAATTAATTAGATTAGAAATAAACAAGAAATAATAATACAAATAAACAAATTAATGTTAGTATTCCCACAAATATAAGCAAATAAATAAAATAACTAACATAATCTAAAGAAAGTTAAAAGATTGGACTTTTGGCCCACTTCCCTTTTTTAATTTCCAAGAACTGGCCTGCCTTGGCCCATGGACTTCCTGCTGCAAGTCCTGGATTGAAATTGAGTTTTTGGACTGCTGTATACAGTTGGTATATATCGATGTATATGAGTGTATGAATATTGATTTTTCGCTTCCAAGACCTGTATCTTCTTATCTTGTATTGGGTTGACTCGAATGGGAGGAGGTTCGGACCTCCATGGCCCAAGGAAATGTAAGATGGGGTTCTTTTATTGTAGGTCATGCAAAAAAGAAAATAAGGAGTAATATGCTATATAAATAACCTTGATAGACTAGTAGGTAGGTCGTACTCACAAATGACAAGCAGATGACATTTTTAAGGAGTCAAGCATGATCAAAACAGACTAAACTTGGGTATTACAACATATCTTTGAGAAGCAATATCATGATCATACTAGTTTAACTCTTAAAGGATTGGTGGTATCCGAGGAAGACCATGTACAGGGCATATCTTTCATTTTCTAGCAGAATATTTAACAGAAATGCTAAGGTTCAGATTTTTATGTGAAGGACTAGACAGAACAGGGAACAAAGTGATTCAATTAACATGTTAAAGGCCGCATTCATGACTTTTAAAACCTGTGCTAGTAAAGCAACATATCAGAAAGGGGAGTATGGAGTCAGATTCCAGCCAACTGATCTACAGACAGAGGACCAGTGCAATCATAGCAATGACATGTGAACGAGCACATTTATGGATACGTGTAATAGTTTGCGACTTAAGGCTTTGCATTTGACGACAGTAGACTCAAATAGAAACAGGGGAAAGCTTTCAAACTACAATGTGAAGATAGGGAACAATGAAAAGGAAATACAACCGATTTGTGGAATACTAACATTAACTTGTTTATTTTTATTATTATTTCTTGTTTATTTCTAATCTAATTAATTTCCCAGTATGTCTACCATTTATGTTATTTTTCGCCTTAATGATTTTGTTTTACTCTTAGAATTATTTTTACAAAATAAAACTTTTAGTGAAAACCCTTTCAAAAATAAAGAATCAAGTTTAGTCAACATTTTGAGATTAAGTCAATATTTTCAAAATTTGATCAATACTTTCAAATTTAGTCCATTCCTGAAGTTTTAGTCAAAATCTTTCAAAAATATGGCTTACATTTTTTAAGTTTAATCAATTCTTTTAATTTTAGTTAAGTTTTATCAAATTTAGTCAAAAATTTTAAATTGAGACAAACTCTTTTAAAATTTAGAACTCCAATTAATATTTTTAAATTCAGTCAACTTTCTCAAATCCAGTTAATTATTTCAAAGTCCAATTAACTCTTTTAAAATTCAGTTAAATATTTCAAATTCAGTCAATATTTTGGAAATAAGTCAAATATTTTCAAAAGTTAGTCAAACTCTTTAATCGCCGGTCGACCGCATGTTAGCGGCCAATCTGAGTGATAAATTTCTTCTCAAAGTGGAAATTGAACCCTTACCCATTTTCTCTAAAATTTTAAAGCTTTCATGTTAGGTTTTAAAGTTTATTTTTGGTTTCCTAATTATCCTTAAAATTAGGTGGCGACTCTGTTTTCTTTTCAATTTTCAGGAATCTGGTTCGCACTCAAATCAATTGTGCATCGAATCTGATTTTCGGAGAGAGTCAGTCACAATTTTCGGGAATCTGGTTCGCACTCAAATGCATCCAATCTGATTTTCGGAGAGAGTCAGTCATTTTTCAGGATAACACAAATGGCGACTTCGCTGGAGATTTTGAATTCAAATTCGAAAGTGGGTAGGGTCGATTTCATTGCATGAGGATGCGTGGATAAAGGATATGGGGAACGTTGAGTTTTGTCGAGAAGCTGTTGGATTTGGTCGACCGTTGGGCCGCACGTTGAGAAAAGCATGTGCGTGTGAGGGTGAAGGGGAAGGAGATGTGTGTGACGATGGGATGGTGGGGGTCGGCGGCGCACGTCGATGGGAGGGGGGTCGGCGGCAAGGCTAGGGTTTTCTTCTTCTTCAATTGGGGGAGCGTGGCCCCCACGCACTCGTTAAAAAATCTTTTTTTTAATTTTTAATTATTATTTTTTAATAAATAGACAGATATTTAAAGATTGTTAAAAATTAAATAAATTGGGTAATTTGTGATGTGGACGGAAAAAATTCGGTGTCAACAATACCTAGATTTAAAAAATATATATATATTCAAAATATGTATTGTTGTAATTTTAGATGTTTTAAGAGAGTTTTTTTAAAGATTTTTTTCGTAATTTATTAAATACAAAAAAATATTTCTTCATGGCCTTAATTTTTTTTTTAATAAAACTACAGTAAAGCTAGTTGTTTATTTTTTTTAATCAAATTTTTCACATATTTTGTCCAAATTAAAATAATTTCTTTATAACCTCAAAACAAACTTTAAAAAATAAAAAAAAGACGATTTTTTATCGATGCTCAATACTACTCCCAAAATATTTTATTTAGCTCATAACTTTTAAAGAATAAATTCTTGAAATCTTGACTTTCGGGGACTTAGCCCAGCTATAACTTCTCTTGACTTTCTCGCTGAAATCTTTAACTTACTGATAATTAAAATCAACTCAGTGACCCAAAAGATTCTAGATTTCTTGGCAAAAATGTAAGGGTAAACATTTAAAACTCATTCTTAAACTTAGCTTAAAGGATGCTCAAAGTAGTCTTTTTCTTTTCTTGATTTAATATCAAGATTTTCAAGAAAACTCAATAAATACAAACCTTGATCAAAATTGAATACAAACGTAATAACAGCTCTCCAATTGGATCATATAGGGACCAAGAATTTTAATATTCATCAAGAATCTATGCATACGTAAAGAAACTCTACTAAAATTCCATATACTTCTTTCATGAATATGATCTCAACCAAACTTGAATTTCTGGAATGAAAATTAGATTAAAGTTTCTAAAATATTCTGAAAATAATATTTTTAGAGTGGCCTTACATATCTTGGAGAGTGTCCTTGAGGAATTGGAAGGAAAAATCTAAGCCCTACAACCATTTCTTGAATTTCCTGAGCGTAGGTTCTTGAGAGGGTTTCCTTGAACGTATGAATGTGACTAAGAAAAATACGTTTTGGACTTTATTCAACTTAAAAACCGACTTAGTTTAGGATATGGAGTGTGGAAAAAGTTCGAAATATCCCCTTTTAAAAACGAAAACTGCTCCTGAGTCGTTCACTAGTGGAAATTCTTACTTTTTCGTAAAATCAGACTTTGTCAAAAATTTTTGGAAAATTCTAAGTGTGTTTCCATGTTTCCTCTGCGTCGCGGAGTGAACGCGGAAACCTCATTGTTTCTAAATTTTTTTGAAAATATTAATTCGCGTTTTTTCGAGTCTTTGTCAAGTCGAGACCCTTTTCCGATTAGTTTTTTTGTATTGATCACAAATTCGATCTCAAATTTACAAACAGAGCAAGGAGAGACACGTTACATATAAGGTCAAATTCAGAAATATTTTCGTCATTTCACGGGACCGTTACATTTTAGTGATGGATAACCTCAAACAGTCGAATGGTCCCGTAGGCATATTATAAATTGGAAGTGTTTTCTGCGGACAAGTGTTTCTTTAATACTTTATAAATAGTTTCTCCTTTATTTTCAGTTATGAAGTTAAAAACAGACAAAATAAAAACTCTTTTGTTAAGCATAAAAAACAAAGTACTATAGGTAAATATTATACACAATTCCCACCCTCCTCCCCAGTTAGTAGCAGTAGCAACTAGCAATGTTCTGCTTCTCTTTTGTACTGATCGATGCATATTAAAGTATGGTATACTGTTTCGTTTTGTATAGAAAAAAACGTAATAAGAAAAATTTATAATTTAATTTCTTTTTTTTGAAAATTGATGTTATATTTAAGTGAGCATTGTCTGGGTTCAAAAATCACGTAGAAAGTTTACTTTTGGGGTTTAAGATCACTCGTAGGTGATTTGAATTATTTTTAGATCAAAATTCAAATTTCATCATTATTGGACCCATCTTAAAATAAAGCAAAAAATATAAATCATTAGTGCAAAGCAAAGTTGATTCATCTATGATAAGAAAAAGGCGTCGTCTTTTTCGTTTAATCCCATACTTCTTCATTCACTTTTACTTACTATTTTTTAAAAATAAATTTTTATCTTTACTTATGACTGTTAATGTATCATTATATCAAGAAAAGACTATTGTTTTGGGTAATTTGTGATGTGGACGGAAAAAATTCGGTGTCAACATACTTATGACTGTTAATGTATCATTATATCAAGAAAAGACTATTGTTTCTTTTATGTTAAATTTTTAGTATTAATTATTTATTTGTAAAAATATTTAATTCTAAACATCAAGTAATATGATATTATGATAAAACAATATATAACCATGCCACTGTTTATTCTATTAATGAATGTGTCATGTCCAAATATGGCAAGTAAAAATGATGAAATATTTAGCTAGAGTTTGGTTGTAAATTTTTGAAAATCTATCTTCACAAAATTTTCATGTTCTAAAAATTAATCCAAACCAGTTTTTAAATTTTTGAAACTTTCACTCACAGCAATAATAGCAATACCATAGCCAGTGAAATCTCATAAGCACGGTCTGAGAAGGGTAAAAATGTCCACAAACTTGAAACTTTCACTCACAAAATTTTAAAAATATATTTTCAACTACAATTTTAAATTTTCAAAAATAACAACTTTAAAATTTAGTTCTTTTAAATTTTAAGTTTAGAAGCTATGACCATAAGGGGAGTTTTGGTTATCCCTTTTGAATCCAACAACTATTTCTTAAAGTTTTCACTTTTTCTAGAATGAGTAATTTAGATTTAATTAATAAAGTAACTAAAAGCAGTCTTCCGAATGGTTAAGTTATAGTAACATTTTTATGTGTGAAAACTTTTTGTTCAATCAAATCTGATTATGTAGAAATTAACAAATGAGATTAAAATTTTGTATACAACATGCTAGGCACACTCTACAAATTTAAGCTTTGATATTGCATTCTTATTCCCTTCTTCTTCGATGAATGTGTTGGGCTATGTGAATCTGCAAAGAAATCAGAAGAAGAAGAGGAATAAAATGAATAACTTTGTTCTTCAAACGTTAGAGAGAAGGCAGAGGATAAAGTATATAGAGAGAAAATATTTTTGTGGTAAAAACCCACCATATTTTTCCACAGTGACGGTATTTATATTAATGATATCCGAATATTTACAATTGCAAGGAGTACACATATACGCGAAGGCTGCTAAATATATATAATCAGGCTCCACTACCTAACATCTTTCTCTTCTCCTTCTGTGTAGTTTTTAATTTTTCAAAATCCAACCTTTCAGTAGCAGCCCTCAGTCTCAACAAATGTTTGTAGTCCAAATTTTGATATGGATGTATGTATGAAGTTCTTTGGTCCTATTGGCAATGCAGGCTTGTTAGTCATTCAAGCTCAAGTAGACATGGCTGCTGGCAGGTTAGTTATATTCATATTTTAGAATTACTCAAATTCAAACCATTCAACATTTCACACCCCCACAATTCATAAATGACAAAAATGTATTCTGTCTAGGTCATAGTTGTGGTCCTAACGATGCTAATAACCAAGATTAGGACAGAAATTGAGACTTGATTATTATTTGATTATTGACAACAAATAAAGAAGAAGAGTACTTGAGTATGTATTTGGTCATTAGGTTCAATTTAACATATGTAAATTACCCTCAATCAATGTTCTGCTTTAAACTCGCATTAATCTTTATGACTCTTACTTTGATTTGATCCAGTCAAATTGAACCATAGACTTTACATGACAAAAAAACAATCAAGCTTTGAGATTGATTTACAGTGATTTCAAGATACTGCTTATTTAATATCCCCTCTATGAATAATAGTATAATAATAACAAATCCAGTGTAATCTCACAAGTGTGTCCAACGAAGGTAAGATGTACGTAGATCTTACCCTATCTTTATAGGGTGAAGAGGTTATTTCCGATAGACTCCTCTATGGACAAGTGGTCTCACATAATTCAAACTAATTGAATTCAGTTATATTAATGCTAAACAATCGACTTAACACGTTATTTTTCAATCGTTACTCATCAACTTCTTATGATTATTCCACGATAGGATTGACGATGCCCTAGCAGCAGCTCAACGAGCATCCCAGCTAGATGGGAACAACAAGGAAGTGAACATGATAACTAGGAGGACAAGGGCAGTAGCCAGTCGAACTATTTGCCACATCAGTCTAAAAGATGAGGAATTTTGATAATAAGGGAAATGGAAAACGAACTTCCCCATACAGAACACACTAGTACACCTTGATAACCAGAAGAGGATATGTACAATTGTCACTCCAAGTTTTGCCACAGCTCCGAGTAGAAATATCTAGCAAAAAAATACCAAACACATGAGCTCCAACAGTTGATATGTCAAAGCTGAAATTCGGAAAATGATAAGACAAGTCTAGAGCAGAATCTAGAGGAACAGGAGAAAGGGACGACGGTTTACCTCCAAAGCAGTGACATCATTGGTACCTTTGTTGCTAGAGGCACTTCGTTTTTCGAATCTTCTTCAGAAAGGTTTCATCTAGCATAAATTGTATGGAAGAATTGCTTACCTGAATTTAGCATTGAGATGGATCAGGAACCACTATTTGGTATGTACTACTTACTAGAGTAAGTTCTCACATACCATGAACAATGTTGGGAAAACACCACTCCAGAAACCTGAAATTCCATCTTCACCATAGACCTCTTGAATCTGAATGATACAAGTGTTACCTATTAGAAATTGCAGGTATAGGCTGCACAGTTTATAACATGACTGTGAAACATTGCCAAAATATAATTACTTATCAAGGAAAAAAAGCTTGGGGAAAAAGTTTATGCTTCTGGCCCAGGTTTTAGTCAGTGATAAGAGCGCAACTTATGATGTGTGGGCAAGGCACAAGTCATAGTTTCAAATCCTGCCATAGATAATAGCCTGGCATTTAAGTGGAGAAGAGTATAGAATAGGCACATTATTCACCCAGTCTCCCACTGTACACCTAGCTCTCGAGGAGTTCTCAATTGTAAGAAGATTAAGTGTATGCTTCTGTTTGATCGGCATAGCCTTTATGATGTATACCTTATCAGGGGGGCCAGGTGAGTACCATCATAGGTTCTTACAGACTTCCTACAGCTAAAGAGACATTTTCTGTTTGTGATTTCACAAAAACTAAAAAAAAAATTCTGAATCTCTTAGAAACAATCACTTCCCATAGTGATACTATGGTCCATTTATTTAGTTAACCAAAAAAAATAAATAAATCAAACATCAAAGTATATTACCAGTTATAATATTGAAGAAACAAAAAGGAATGAAAAATCTTTTGAAAGATATATGTTGGATCCATGCATCAGCTTTTCATCTAGAGAACAGATACTGACAACTAAAATGCTCAGGTTACTCCAACTAGATTCAGTAGCCAGTGCTAGAACAAAGGGCAACGAGTTGTTTAAAGCTGGAAAATATGCAGATGCTGGTGTTGCTTATGGTGAAGGACTAGACCATGATCCACACAACTCAGTCTTATTGTGCAATAGAGCAGCTTGCCGCTCAAAACTTGGCCAATTTGAGAAAGCACTTGAGGATTGCAGTGCTGCACTTAATATTCGACCAACTTTCACCAAAGCTAGGTTGAGGAAGGCTGATTCTGTTAATTGAAGGTATTGTTTTTTCAAGATGGAGAGTTCAAGCAATGGAGATGGCTAGCGTGATTTATTATAAGAATGCTCTCTCAAAAGAATCACTTCATCGTTTGAGAAAAACCTTTCAAGTACCTAATGTTATAGTAAAGATATTACTACTATCTCAGAAATCAGAAAGTAGCTTCTTGATTCTGTTTTTTTTTTGGGTATGTTCTTCTATATATCGTTCCA
>DF359259.1:10565-23037 GCA_000787875.1 Solanum virginianum | reverse complement strand
CTCTATAGCCCAAAATCAAGAGTATATATATATATATATATATATATATATATATATATGAATGTATTCTTATGGGATGACGACTTAGCACTGATGGATGGAGGGTCTACTCTCTTTCCTTGAACTATGTGCCTAACATAGGTTTCTTTTCCGAAATGGTTGGTGTTCTCGTAAGGAAAGATGCCTCTGAAATGGGTGGTGTTCCCATAAGGAAAAGATGTAATATGATATGATTTGCTATATGTGAAAATTCTATTCGAAATGGGGGTGCCCGTAAGGAAGGTTACTTCATACGAAACGGGTGGTATTCCCATAAGGTGAAGTATGGTTTATCCTTGGCAAATAGACTACCTCTTTACGATGAGGGGATTTAATCTGGATTCCAAGTAATAGCTCACTTGGTCTTACTTATGTCGGTTGAGGTCACATCACCAATATATATATATATATATATATATATATATATATATATATATGAGCATCGTTTGCATTTCATGCACCATAACTTTCATATTATCTTATTATAATACATTCTTTGCTATATATTCCCTTCTATAGCATTTCATGCACCATAACTTTCATAATATCTTATTATAATACATTCTTTGCTATATATTCCCTTCTATATTATGTGTCCTTGTCATATAACGTTGATATGTAGGTTTTGATAAGTTATATGCATTGCACCCCGCATACTTAGTACATTCAAACGTAATAACACATACTTTTGCCTACATGATTTCACCATGTAGGGACCGAGGACCTTGATCATCCACCATTTGGCACTTAGATCAGATTCCAAGTTTACTAGTAGTTGTGAGTCCTATCTTCCAAGGACGGTCCACTATCTATCTACCGATGCTACTTCCATTTCTTTATGTAGCTGCGGGTGAGCTCGAGGAATATCTTGGCCCCCGACCCATCTTTGTAGAAGTATTTTTGGACACCTTGTAAACCTCTTTACGATATATGCTACGTGTTATGGTTAAGTCTATGTTATGTATTGGCTGTCTTTGACTATTGTCATGTGAATTGGTTATGTGACTTATGGTTGGGTTATATGTTTGATGGAAAGATCCTAAGTCCCGAATTGGCCCCATAGTGTGAGTCATACATACCCCCCTTAGTATTTATGTGCTATGAGCTATGTGAACTCATATCAATCCTTTTCCCTATGGTATCCCCATAGCATGAGTCCTACTTACCCGTCCCTTAGAACTATGTGTTAATTGTTGAATGTGCTTCCGAACAGATGATGCAAATTTTGGTATCTTGAGGCTTGTTTGGGGACTCTCGGGTTCCCATTCATAGTGTCAAATCTAGGCCCTAGGTCCAAGTCATAACAAAGATGGTAACAGAGCCCTAGGTTTGTAATGATCCTCGGAGTCCATCATGTCGCGTCAAGTAGAGTCCTAATCATGGGTGTGAAGTGCACCATGCCTATGAGTGGGAGGCTACGACTTCTTTCTAGAAATTATCTCACTTGTTCATGTCTTATGTCGTGCTAGGAATAGTAAGTTTAGCTTTTTGATCTGGATGGTACCCTTACTCTATTACAAAAGATGCCTCGTGGTAGACCTGCTAGACTAGCCCTAGTTTATGAGGGTCAAGCCCCATAAGGGCTTATTGATGAGCCTATCTCTAATGGTGAGTTTCGAACAACCTTTTCTATACTTGCCGAGGTGGTGACTACCCAGACTAGGCAGGCCAACCTTCCTCAGGATCCCACTCTGGCTTCTAGAGTGAGGAATTTCACCCGGATGAATCCTTCGGAGTTCTTTGGATCTAAGACTCACGAGGATGCTCAGGAGTTCATTGATGAGCTCTCTGAGGTATTGAATGTCATAGGGTATCACTTCTGAAGAGAGGGCTGAGCTAGCTGCCTATTAGTTGAAGGATGTAGCACAATGGTCTATGGAGAGGGTTTGTGGTGATGCTGTTAATTGGGAAGAGTTCAAGCTTACTTTTCTGGATCATTTCTACCCACTTAAGATTAAGGAAGCCAAGATAATCGAGTTTATCAATCTTAAGTAAGGTAATATGAGTGTGAGGGATTATGCCCTCAAGTTTACTAAGCTCTCCAAGTATGGTCCGACACTTGTGGCTGATCCTCGTGCAAGAATGCACAAGTTTGTCTTTGGTGTTTCTGACTTGCTTGTACAAGAATTTCATATGTCCATGCTTAATCGGGATATGGATATCTCTAAACTTATGGTTTATGCCGAATAAATCGAAGGGGAGAAACTCAAGGAGAGGAGAATGCATGATCCTAAGAGGACCCGTTTTGATGGTGGTTTCTCCGGCTCTCAGGGTGTGATTTTGGTCGCTTTCTTCAGGTTGCTAATGCTAAGGTGCCTCCTCCTAGGGCACCGGTTGGTAGTGGACAGGGATATCCTTTGTGTGGCAAGTGTGGGAAGCCCCATATGGGCGTTTGTTAGAGAGATTTGGGTGCTTGCTTTGGGTATGGTGATAAGAGCCATAAGGTCGCTGATTGCCCCAGGGATCCTCAGAAGGGTCAGGGTCAGGTGGCCCAAGGTGGACAAGGACAACAAAGAGCTCCATAAGGTGTTCCCCGAGGAATAACAGGTTCTATGCCCTTCATGCACGTTAGGAGGTTAAGGAGACCCCAGATATTACTACTGGTACGTTGAAAGTCCTTAAATTTGATGTTTGTATTTTACTTGGCTGGGTACGAATTTGTCTTTTGTGATTTCTCTGTTGGCTGTTATGTTCGGTTTGAGTCCCGAGATCTTGAGAGACCCCTTTTCAGTTATTACTCTTGTGGGAGAAATCTATTGTTGCATATAGAGTTATCGTGGTTGTCCTGTTTCTGTGTTACACAAAGTCTTCCCGTGGGATCTTGTGGAACTTGAGATGTTTGACTTTGATGTGAATCTTGGAGTGGATTGGATGCCGAGGAGAATATAGGGGGTTTTTCCCCAAGGGGGAGATCATGTTCTTAGGTATCAAGGTCGGTTATGTGTTTCGGATGTGGGGTAGTTTGAGTGGCATGAAATGACTTCTATAGGCCTAGATTTAGCATTGGGGGCTATGGAAAGAGTGAAATTGATCAAGAAAGGTTGGAGGTGGTTTGAGGTCATCAAAAGTTTTATCCAAAGGTTAGAAAGAGGGATCTTGAGTGTTGGGTCGGAGAATGGGTATATGTGAAGGTCTCGTCGATAAAGGATGTGGTTTCGGTTAAGGTACCTTGGGGGAGGGTGTAGTGGGCATGATAAAGTGATACCCCTATATTTTTCAATCTACTCAAGCCTAAGGCACTAGGTTCTTCCCTCTCCAAGTAGTCCTAATCCTTTCAATTCTTGAGTCTCATGGCATGATATGCTTACATATGCACTAAAATGATTTTCATAAAGATTTAAATGATTTGAATACGTTTTGATATAAGTTTTAACGATTTGATGGTTTTTAAATGGTGAATTATGCATAGTACCTTGTAAGTGGAAACTTCATGTTCTAATTCAAGCCTTTCAAGCCTTGTTCTTCCACATTCAAGGAAAAATGTTCCCAAGGGGGAGATGATGTAAGGACCCAGATTTTTGTATAGCTTTAGTGACGCTTGAGATTTGGTTTTCAAAATAAAATGGGTGAGCCGCGACCTATCAAATTAAAGTTCTTTGAATTAGCTTTCCAACACACTTGGTTTCATCTCATTTTGAGTTTGGATGAAGTTATGCCTATTTTCATAAGATCCTCCTATGCAGTGTTGCCACACGGGCAAGTAAACGGGCAATGAGACATTTCATGACTCGTGAGACTGCCTTGAGCCTAAGACAGCCACGTTTTGGCCAAGTCTTGTGCCACGAACAGCCACATCAACTGTGTGGTGTGGCACGGTCCATGAGGCCCTCCATGAGGCTTTCAGAGTGAAATTTTTTCTACGTGTTGAGCCAAGTTCCAACTTCCAGAAATTTGTCTATGTGTGGGTTCATGGGCAGGTAAATGGACCGTGTAATGCCACACATACCATTTACCTTCTAGTCAAGTGACTTCTAGTAAATTTTTATTCCAATTTATTAATGGCATTTTCATAAATTTGGTTATTTCTATTGGTCTTTTGAGAATTCCTAGGCTATTCTAAGGTCATCTAAAGACCTAAAACCTATTTCAAATATTCAAACCTATTCTTCATAATTTATATATCTCAAAAACAACTTTCAAAAGATCTCTTGGGGAATTTCCACTTGGGAGCTAAGGAAGTCAACTCCTCTTCAAAATTTCTTTGGGGTTTCTTCATCTTAGTGAAGGTATGGGGTTTTGATCCTTGATTTCCTTTCAATCAAGGAGACCTAAGTTATTTTCAAGCAAATTCATGAATTTCTAGCTTACTTTAAATTGGGGTTTTGAATAATATAGTTCCTTAAATTCAAATAATATATGAGTTATATTTATTTACTGATTTTAAGTTGATTTGAATTATAAAATGATGATTTACATTGGTTTATGAAATTATGTTTATGCATGTCCCTTTTTAAGACTTGTTTATGCATGGGTGACTTATGTTGGATTTAAATATGAATTTAATGGTGTATTTACTTCAATTTCACATTATATTGTTGATTTTAGATTTAATCCTAATTACCCATGCCTTCTTCATATCATTCATAACATTTGCATTCATGACATTGGACAATTTTGAGAAATATGTTATGAGTTAAACCCAATTATGTTTTATGATATGGTTTGATATGATATTGGCTATGACAAGAATGTGATCACATATATGTCTATTGATTATGGCTCTTCAAGCATTTTGGGTGCTTGCACCATTTTGTATATGAATGGGCTATTCCTATGCATGAGTAATCTATTGTTGTCAAGCATTTTGGGTGCTTGCACCATTTTGTATATGAATGGGCTATTCCTATGCATGAGTATTATGACTATGAAAGTATGATTTGTAATTTGAGCCCAAGTATGATGAATTATGAGTTATGTTTTGGCCTTTAAGCCTAAGAATGCATTGAAATGGTTTTGGAAACGAGTTAGCACCGATGGATGGAGAGTTTACTCCTTTTCCTTGAACTATGTGCCTAACATAGGTTTCCTTTCCAAAATAGGTGGTGTTCCCGTAAGGAAAGATGCCTCCGAAATGGGTGGTGTTCTCGTAAGGAGAAGATGTAATATGATATGAGTTGCTATATGTGAAAATCCTATCCAAAATGGGGGTGCCCATAAGGAAGGTTACTTCATATGAAATGGGTGATGTTCCCGCAAGGTGAAGTATGGTTTACCCTTGACAAGTAGACTACCTCTTTACCGATGAGGGAATTTCTCCGGATTCCAAGTAATAGCTCGCTTGGTCTTACTTATGTCGGTAGAGGTCACATCCCCAATATATATATATGAGCATCATTTTCATTTCATGCACCATGACTTCCATAGCATCATGTTATAATACATTCTTTGCTATATATTCCTTTTTATATTATGTGCCCTTGTCATCTAACGTTGATATGCAGGTTTTGGTAAGTTACATGCATTGCACCCCGCATACTTAGTACATTCAAACGTACTAATGCATACTTTTGCCTACATAATTTCACCATGTAGGGACGGAGGACCTTGATCATCCACCGTTTGGCTCTTAGTTTAGATTCCAAGTTTACTTATAGTGGTGAGTCCTATCTTCCAAGGACGATCCACCATCTATCTACCTATGCTACTTCCGTTTCTTTATGTAGTTGAGGGTGAGCCTATGGAATGTCTTGGCCCCTGACCCATCTACGTAGAGGCATTGTTGGAAACCTTGTAAACCTCTTTACGATATATGCTATGTGTTACGGTTAAGTCTATGTTATGTATTGGCTATCTTTGACTATTGCCATGTGAGTTAGTTATATGACTTATGGTTGGGTTATATGTTTGAAGGAAAGATCCTAAGTCCCGAATTTCCCCCATAGCATGAGTCATACGTACCGCCCCTTAGTATATATGTTCTATGTGCTATGTAAACTCATGTCAATTCCTTTCCCTACGGTATTCCCATAGCGTGAGTCCTACTTACCTGTCCCTTAGAACTATGTGTTGATTGTTGAATGCGCTTCCGAACCGATGATACAAGTTTTGGTATTGAGGCTTGTTTGGGGACTCTCGGGTTCCCATTCGCCGTGTCAAATCTAGGCCCTAGGTTCGGGTCATGATAAAGACATACGACTAATGAGTTAAGGTCACATGACCACAAGTTTGGACAAAATAAGGCATTTTATATATGTGCTATATTAGCATTTCTAACTAATGAGTTTAGGTCACATGACTACAAGTTTTAACAAAATAAGACTTTATATACAGTGTCATGTTAACACTTTCTAGACCTTTTCATTGATGCTTCACAAACATAATCCTTCTTGACATTTTTCTTGTAAAGTCTGCCTCTTTTTGATAAGCTTGCCTGAGCACTTTCATCTTGAGCATATTGAGTTCCTCGCGTACAATGAACATTTTCATCTTGAGCAAACTGAGCTTCTCGCACACAATCAACCCTTTCAACTTGAGCATACCGAGCTCCTCGCACACAATCAGCCCTTTCATCTTGAGCACACTGAGCTCCTTGGACACAATCAACACCTTCATCATTCACATTTACAACATCTAGAACAACTTCATCTTGAACGCATTCAACACCGGCTGATTGTTGCCTTAGTTCCTACTCAAAAAATTGAATATTAAAATCTGTTATCTGATATACAGTTAAAGAAATACAAAAATTAAAAATTTAAATCACAACCTGATTTCTTGCAGGCTGATTTGTCAAATTGACCTCCAATAGAGAATTAACCCACATGTCATGGTTAAATTCATCTGAGTATCCCCATGAGACAATATCTGACTCCAAATCTTCACTTTCAAAAGGTCGTCTTACTTCTGGCATTAACAATGTTGACATGCTTATAGTGGCCTCTTGCATTGTGTCCATCTTGTTTGCATATAAAACACCTTATATGAATAAAGCTCTTTTTCGATAATTTCTTTGGAGCCAGTTCTTCACCCCTTTTCTCTGACCTCCTTTCAGCTTGTCTTTGCACTTCAACTTGTTTCTTTTTTTCTAATTCTTCAGCTTTCTTTTGTCTTAATTTAGGTTTTCTCCCTCTATTCTTTTTTACTATCTTAAGAGGAAGAACCTCACCACCATTCATCACTTCTGGCCAAAGATCGTCGGGGTTGGTTGGGTTAATGAAATATGAGTACACATTTTTGAAAGTTTCAACCTTGTAGTATACATTCACATAATCTTCAACTCTATCACTATTTCCATGGATACTAACCACAGCATGAGGACAAAGCAATCCTGTTAAATCCCATCTTCTACATGTACAATTGTTTTTTCATATCCACAATATATGGCCCTCCTGGACCCTCAACTGACACCTTTGGTCCACCGAAAAGTTTTGGTCTAAACAATGCTGCCTCAAGTCTTATTTGGCTTAATTTTTTTTCAATTTTTGGACAGATAAGACTTTGGTACTTGTTAGTCTATTCTTTCTTCTTATACAACCTCTTCATAAGCTTATTCTTGATTATTTTCAATAGAGTTATAATCGCCTTTATCTCTTGCATCAAGTATGTACCTACAAATTAAAACATAAAAAGCATAATGAGAGGATTGATAGGTGTGCATCATACTTTACATAAATACAAAAATATGCAAGTACCTATTGAAACTTTCACAAAGATTGTTCAAGAGCATGTGACATCTGCTATGTATCTTGAACAATGCTCTAGTCCAGGTTTCATATGGTCTTTCAGGATGATCAAACCATTTTCTAGCCTCTTTATCCTCTTGCTCAAGTCATTCCATGTATATCTTAAATTTCACCTCATTACTTTCTCTTACTGCATTTCATACTAGGCTGTTCAGTGCCTTGCCTTTATGTTTCTATCTAAAACTTTGATACATGTGTCTGACACAATTTCTATGTTCTGTTTCTGGAAATAATTCCTTAACAACTCTAATCAATCCCTGTAATATTAATTTTGAATGACTACAAAAACAAATAGTAAACTAAAAAGATGAAAAATTTTGGATGTCTCATCTTTTGTCTATCAGACATAAATACGATGTGGTGACTATACGTTATCTCTAAATCATATCCAAGATTGGTTAGAAACCAACTCCAAGTTTCTTTACTTTCAGCATCAGCAATCACAACATATGCAATAGGAAAGATACAATCATTAGGATCAATTGCAACGGAGCTAACAAATTACCTCCATATGTGCCCTTAAGCCAACAACCATCCAGGCTTATTAATGGCCTACCCCCAGACTTAAAGGCTTCCTTCCAAGGAGCAAGGCACACATAAATCCCTTAATATTTACCTTCATCTCTCCAAATCTCTACATTAGAACCTGGATTTGCATTCAACAGCTCAGCACGATACCTTAACAATTTTCCATATTGTCCACTCTCATTTCCATAAACCCATTTCAAACCTTGTCGTTTGGACCTCCATGCCTTCATATATTCTATTGTGTAGCCAAGATCCTTTTGCACTAGTGCAATTAGCCCATTAACAGTCCAAGTTGGATCAACTCTAAACTATGAAAATACTTTCTTGTAATCCATTGATGTGTCATATGGAAATTGTCAAATACCGTGGGACCTGAATGATTTATATTCAAGGTTTTGATTTTGAATTGTAGGATCAAACTTACTTACTGGACTAGCAACAACATGAAATGGACACCCATACTGCTTGCATTTACAAATACATCTTTTTATATCATTGGTGGTGAAGTGTATTTGCCCTATATTTTTAATCCCCCAGTTCATACAAACCTCCTGAAACTGGTCAAAGTTGGCAAACTTCATCCCTACTTCTAGAATAGGGTTGTCGTTTTCTGCATCATACTTTATATATTCTACCTCATCTTCTGACTCAGTACCCCATTCCAACAATTCATCAAAATCATCATAATCTGATTCTGCATTCTGATTCACTTCTGGAATTAAAATTTCAGTGGTGGATGGACCAACACTATTACCTCAACTATTACTGTTTTTTTAGTCTACCTTTCGCCTTCAAATGACGACGCTCAGTAATAACATCATGATAATCTTCGTCACCTTCCTCCAAGTTATAATCGGGATCATCGAAATTATCCTTTTCTACCTCACCCACTATATTATCTTGGACAACCTCTCTTATATTATCCCTTAAAACTCAAAACATTATCACCCTGAACTTGTTCATCCAAAACCATGCTTAAAACATTTCTAAACTGTGATGATGTTCCCTGTAAACACAGATTAAACACAATTTTAAAAAGTCATAAAATAGACAGAATCCAAAGGTTCTTAAAATGACAAATGCTAATCATATCTATTAAGAAAAACGTCTAATACTCGTATTGATGAAGAACCCTTAACCCCACATAATTTGAAAAAATGACTTTGACTTCGATTTTTGAAAATATGATTTAATAATCAATCAATTTAAGTATAAATCAAATTTCCGAAAATAAAAGAGTCGTCACTTAATTTTAAGAAATAATTAAGAAACCTAATTTTAAAACCTAATAAAAGAGTTTTAAAATATCCTAGAGTCGGGTAAGGGTTCAATTTCTATTTTGAGAAGAAATTAATCACTCAAAATGGCCGCTAACTTGTGATTGACCAACGATGAGAAAGTTTGACTAAAAAGGGTTGACTAAATTTTAAAAATTTGGCTAAGTTTGAAAAATTAACTAAGTTTGCAAAATATTGACTAAATTTTAAAGAATTGACTAAGTTGAAAAAGTTGACTAAATTTAAAAATTGACTAAGTTGAAAAAGTTGACTAAATTTGAACTATTTTGCAAGAGTTTACCAAAAATTAATTATAGTAATAATCCTAACACTAAGAAAATCACTAAAATAAAAATTAACATAAATGAAGACAAGGTTAGGGAAATAATTAGATTAATAATAAAAGAATCATACAATCAAGTAAAATGCTAGAGTTAGTATCAAACAAATAACAAGTAATATAAATAAAGAGTAGACTAAAACAAACAAATAAAATTAATTGGGCCTGACAGACCCAAGTTCAAACACCTGTCCTAATTCTAGCATTTGGGCCTACCCGACCCTCTAAAAAAAAATTTGCTGCCGCCTTTGGGCTTGACCCATCTCCCTGTATCAGTGTATATTAACGTATATACATTGATTTTATGCCTCCAAAACTTGTAAACTGCTTATCCTAGGAATTTGGCTGACTCAAAGAGGGTTGTTGGGCCTCTATGGCCCAAGAGGTGCAAACGATAAGAGAGGAACCCATTTAGAACTCCTAAACTATTCATATGCAATAAAACAAGTAAATTACATAAATAACAATTCTAAAACACTTAATAAGAAAAGTATATCAACACAGAGATATGAAGGTGTGTTGTAGCTAGTATCTGAAAGAAAGAAAGGGAGCAATATTCAGTTTATAATGATGCAGTGGTATAAACATGTATAAACTGACATGGTAGCCCTAAAAACAGAACTGAATGGTGGACAAGCTATCCGTAAAGAAAACATGATCATGGATTAAAGGCATGGTTTACGTGAGAACTTATGCAAAAGAATTAAAACAAGAGCCAAATTCAAACATATACTTGAATAAATTCCCAATCTTTCTCATGTTCTACAGATTACTTTAAAGAAGAGTCTAAGACAGTAAAATATGGCAAATTAAATGAGAATTATAGTAGTAAATAACCATATTCCAAATTAACCCTTAATCCAAAAGACTTAAAACCAAATAAAGATGTGAAGCAAAACTCTAAGGATAAACTCATAACAGAATATAGTGATTTGCTAAGCCAAGTAACATCTTCCTATGATGGAGTACAACAAACCAACTATTATGTTACCAGGTGAAGTATACTCTGGTTCACATATAAAAGACACGGATAAGAGAGTCACAACTACCACATCAGACCACCATTTAGATTAATCAACAGAATAGACTGCTAACAGTGAAGTCAAAATGTGGACATTAACCAAAAGATTTAGGCTTGCCAAACCAAACAACATCTTATTATGAACAACAAACAACAACATACCAGCTACTAACTAAGAATTAAATCATTTTTATCCCGTTTAAAGGTTGATAGAAAATAATCATCAGAGGGGAAGCTTTAAACTTAGGCTCTGGACTCAGAAACAATATGTAATCAAGCAAGAGTTTAATTTGGACTCAAAATCAACGTAATCAGGCAAGAGACTCTCAAGTCAAAATACGCATTATAATGACATTTCTGAAGTCAGACAACTTTTTCTAAAAAAAAAATAGAAGCAGAAAAACATGACAAAGAGCTGTCATGACTCAACAAGATACAGTAAACATGCTTTGAGTCATAAATAAAAATCATGAACTTGTATTATCAAAACAAAACCACAAAAAGAGATGCTACTAACATAACACAACATCATTAACTTAACAGCAGCTACACCTTAGTAAGAAAGAAAACTGTCACGCCCAAAGTCCCGTTAAGGTAGACTGACACCCGTTGCCGATAAGGCTCGAAAAATCAACCTGTATCTATGCGCTTTTTATACATATTATAAGAGATTTCTACATTTAACATGCCTTTAAGAAAGTAAACAGTAATAACAAGCCAAAAGGAAATGCATATGACTAGGTCATTGGGGATAAGCTCTAGACATGCAAAACTCCGAAGCATCCTGGAGCTTGGTAACCACAACTGGATATCCTGTACTCCTACTAATTTCTTGGGCTACTCCCCGTGATAGGATCGACCCTGGCTAGGTGATTATTTCACCTCTTGGGTTACCATCCATCAATAGGTAATATACTTTATCTTTCAATTACTTTTGAGATGATTCTTTTGGTGGTCCTAATATGGGAGTTGTAGGACTGTAGATACAACATATGACATGTAAGTAATCACAAAAGACAACACCATAATGAACGGAGTAGGTTACACAAACAACGAAATGCATAGGAGGTAGAACAACACATGAACTTTATTTAGTAGAATGAACTTATGTATCTTGGTATCCAAGTATGTATGCAGATTTGAAGGTAACTATGCATGAGAGCATATGAACATATGAAAGAGTGGAGACACGATTAATAGTTGTGTCAAAGTTGGTAAGTGCCTTTATGTGCCAAGGAAGAATCTAGATTTCATGCCAAGTAATACGAAATCAAGTAGCCTTACATACCTCATTGTACGACCTCGCTATTACATCGAGATAACCTTCCATTCCTCTAAATATTTATCTACAACATAGTAGGTGCTAAAACTAGCACTAGCAGCCAATAGATACATCTTCGCAACACAATCTTTAAAAAAAAAACACACGAGCAGCAAGCATATAATTATAAACCCAAGCGTATTCGTTCAACCTTTCAGCCCCTAATCGTATTTTCTAATACACATTCTCATATACATAATACGTGCAGCCTGATTTAGTGCCATAACAGTCTTACAATAGCCCATAAAGCACAACACATAATAA